>CALYDD020000497.1:0-94037 GCA_944472135.2 Trichobilharzia regenti
CATCGGTCGCTGTTCAGAAAGAAGTCAGTAGCAAACCGTCAGAAGTAATATTGTGATTTATTATTGTAATATTTGTTCACAGACCTTAATGACAACATTTTTTATATGTTGGTGTTACAATAAAGAATTCTCGAGTGGCCAGTTGGTGTTTTGGTTTTCGCGTCCGTTATTACTAAGCGTTTCTGAGAAACTTCAAGGAACAGCGCGAGTCCCAGCGTAGCAAGAGCTGGGCATTGACGGTTTGCGAGACGTGACTGACAGTTTCTGACGGAGGAAACAGATTCTGGCGGATTCATACAGTCGGTGACAGTTTGGATAGTCACCGTTCATCTTTCCTGGTGCCAGTCAAGTCCTCTTTGAATAAGCAATATCTGGAACTTTTTTGGAATTGGGTCAAGTTCAACAATGTCTGGGTCAAAGAAGGGACAGAGTGTCTTGGATGCAAACAGGAAAGTAAGTCATGGTGACTTGTCTGTTACTTGTAACGATGTGTCTGATGTTAAGCATGACATAGTTGATGTTACTGTTTCGCCGTCTAGGGATAATAGGAACATCAAACTCCCTAAATTTGAACCACGATGTTTTGATGGAAACCCAGCTGATTATTTACAATTTGTAAAGGAGTTTGAGATCATGCTGAGTAGTTTTCTATTAAGTGATGAATTGAAATTGATGTATTTGTTGAAGTATTGCACTGGAATTGCTGCAAGAGCTATACAGTGTTGTAAGCTCATGCCCCCTAATGAGGCATACGCTGAGGCTATGAGCATATTACGTCAAAGGTTTGGAAGATCTTCGATGATTGTAAGGAACGTATACGAAGCTGTCAAAGGTAACGGCAGTCAACTTCAAGATGACTTCAAGGCACTTACTGACTTTTTAGATAATCTTATGACTTATAAGAATACCTTGATTTCGATGAATTGCATGAGTGACCTCAACTCGAGTTTTATACTAGAAGTAATAGCAAGACGCCTACCTACTCGACTGCAAAGGAAGTGGGTGAAGATAAGCTCCCGTATGGAGGATGAGGGTATCGAGCCAAAGTTCGATGATATCCTGAAACTAGTAAAAGATAGTGTCAATCAATCTATGAGCAAGTTTGCCAGTATATTGAATCTCACCCCTAGAATAGAGCAGCCTGAGGGTAAAACGCAATCATTGATGACGAATAGGCCTCAGAGAGGTGGATATCGAGAAGGCTCCATGATGTCTAGTAATGCATACAGACCTAGTGAGTGTAACAGGTTTCGTAGTACATTCTCAACAGATAAGTTACAAGATGCAAGACAAGCACGGTTGTGTTTTACACGTGTGCAAGAGGTGCATACAAAGGTGAGCTGTGAACCAGTGAGCAAGTTTAGTGATAAGCTAAATGTAAACTCCAGGCCTGACTCCGAATTGTGTGACGATAACGGTGCAGTCAAGAAGTCTGTAGTTGCAACTTGTAAGCCATTGTTGAATAGAGTGTCACAGAATAGAGTTACTGCTTCAGAGTCCAGTTCTGACCCTACAAGTTTACAAGGTATTACTAGTCAGAGTGAAGTTATAAAACCTATTAGGATTTGCAAGGAGGGACCAAAATTGTCTACTTTTGTTATTAAAGAGTTTGAAAATGATGAAATTGACGGTAAAGTGAATATTCGTGATAATGATCATGATACTTCACAGTTGTCTTTGGTTGATCATGATGAGATGAGGGATATGCCTACTACTGCTAAGTTGAACAAAGTTTCTGTACAACTTGAACGTGAAGTAGAAATAAATGCAGGTGCAGTTGCAGAAGGCATGCATACTTGTGAGACCGTCAGTGTGATTGATCAGCATGTAGTCCACCTATCATCAGATGCTATTGCTAAACCTGAGCTGATAGTAAAAGACAGCAGTGGTGGTGGTCTTGCATGAAGACAAACTTCTGAAAGCCGAGCAACAACAGCTTCTGATCCACCGCTAACTTCATCAACTGATATCAGTCAGTCGTCGTTGGTGCTGTCATCCACAATGAAACAGACGCCCATCAACTCAAGTATCTTGTGCAATGACTATGCTAGTATCAGTTCGTTTGAAAGGACGAATATCAATGGTCAGTTTAGTGAGGATAAGCCAAGTGTAAACGAGAGAGTAATTGTTAAATTGACTTGCACGAATAAAGGCATTTCTAGTTTCAAGTTACTATTTGAATGCTATTATCTTTGGTGTAAATTACTCTGTTTCTACGCTTGGTTGACCAGATACTTTGTGTGTTTGTTAGTCATCTATACGATACAATGACATGAGCATGTTACCGTTCAGATTTGAGGATATAGCTGATAGAAGGAAGTCAGCAAATGAACTCTGCGACGATTTTCCAACCTAGAGCGTCAACCTGAGAAGGAATGTAGGCGTACTGCTGTAAGTCCTACAATTCTTCAAGGGTAGCTCGTCAAGGCAGAATCCACAACATTTGATGTATTGATTGTACATATGTTTGTGTAAAATAATTGTGTGAGTTCCAATTATTGTAATTGTTGGTTAATCTTGTTTGTGTCCGGACATTTCTCAACTCACAATCGTCAACCTGAGAAGGGTTGCAGGCGTACTGACGCAAGTCCTGCGATTCTTCAAAGGAATTCCATCGAGACACGATCTGAGAGTTTGTGTGTACTGTTTGTATATACGTGTGGTGTGTCATATCAACTGGTGGTGTTTTGGATTCATTGTGTTTACTCGTTGTTTTTGTACCTTGTTTTTATTGCATAATTTTGTTAAAATTTTCGTCGTGATTACTTCTGAAGTTGTTTCGAGTCTTCTACATCCGTGAATGAATTGATTGATGTTAAAGACAGCAGATGAGTCGTTTACACCGGGGAGGCTAGGCTAGTGATGAGAATGACATGCACACAGTGATAATGATTACCTGTGGTCCCACACGCCGAGAAGAAATAGTGTAAACGACTGAAGCTCGCATACGTCACCGTTACTTGAACTGAGGCAGAATGAGTGACCAGCGATTGCAGTGGTAATTGGTAGTGAATAGATAAGAGGATGTGCGTAGAGTATCGTGAGGTGGTGCTACGGTCACGTTGCATTCTGCAAGAGTCATTCTAGCAAGTGGAGACTGTGTTGCAAGATGTCAAGAGGACACCTTTAACTGGAAGGCGCAGGTCGTCATTGATGTGTGAGATTGTGCTGTGAGTATGCTTGTGGTGTGTTGGCTTTTCTGTTTGTTTTCCATTTCAGCTCTGTCCGTGTGACCCAGGTTCTCGCAATGGCAAGTCAACGTGTATTGGTCATGATGGAAAAAAGGAATAGATCCTTTTTGCCGGGGAGTGTCAGTGTAGTGGAAGATTGAACGATCAATTCATGGTTGTTTGCTCAAAACCAACTTCCCCAATTTTCGCGGAGGCATCAATACGACAGTCATCGTCTCATCGGTCGCTGTTCAGAAAGAAGTCAGTAGCAAACCGTCAGAAGTAATATTGTGATTTATTATTGTAATATTTGTTCACAGACCTTAATGACAACATTTTTTATATGTTGGTGTTACAATAAAGAATTCTCGAGTGGCCAGTTGGTGTTTTGGTTTTCGCGTCCGTTATTACTAAGCGTTTCTGAGAAACTTCAAGGAACAGCGCGAGTCCCAGCGTAGCAAGAGCTGGGCATTGACGGTTTGCGAGACGTGACTGACAGTTGTCTAACTGCAAGATTACCACCACTGCTGTCTTGTATTATTAGCTCGAAAGGTGGGCTACACGCTGATCATTTACACTGACGGTGTCATGAGTATCCATAGCTTCTACCACCGCATCTGCCCTTAATTCTACTTCACGTTCAAGTTGTACAGAACCTTTGTTCAACTCAGCAGTAGTAGGCATTCCCCCCCATTTCATCATGATCAACCAAAGACAACTGTGAAGTATCATGATCATTATCACAAATATTCACCTTACCTCCATTTGTATGATCAACTTCATCGTTTGCAAACTCTTTAATCACAGCGGTAGACAATTTGGGTTCCTCCTCACAAATCCTTAAAGGCTTTATGCCTTTGCTCTGACTAGTAATACTTTGTAAACTTGTGGAGTCAGAACTGGACTCTAAAACTGTAACTCTCTTCTCCTGCACAAACTGTGGTGTCATCTGTGACACTCTATTTAACAAGGGCCTGCCACTCGCAACTACAGGCTTCTTCACTGCACTATTATCGTCACACAATTCGTAATCAGAACTTCATGACGCTGATTTCACACTAAGCTTATCACTAAACTTGGTCACCTCTTCACAGTTCACCTTTGCATGCACTTTTTGCAGACTTGTAAAACACAACCGTGTTTGTCTCGCAGCCTGTAACTTATCAGCTGGGAATGTCTCACGAAAGCTGTTGCACTCACTAAGTTTATATGGATTACTAGACCCATAAAGCTTTCTCGATATCCGCTTCTCTGAGACCCTTTCGTCATCAATGATTGCGTTTTGCTCTCAGACTTCTCTATTCTAGAGGTGGGATGCAATATACTGGCAAACTTGCTCATAGCTTGATTGGCACTATCTTTTACCATTTTCAGAATATCATCCAACTTTGGCTCAATACCTTCATCCTCCATACGGGAGCTTATCTTCACCCACTTCCTTTGCAGTCGAGTAGGTAGGCGTCTTGCTATTACCTCTACGACTGTGCTTGAGTTCAGATCGCTCATGGAATTCATCGAAATCAACGTATTCTTGTAAGTCGTCAGATTATCCAAAAACTTAGAGAGTGCCTTCGAGTCATCTTGACACTGACTACCATTACCTTTAACAGTCTCGAATACGTTCCTTACAATCATCAAAGGTCTTCCGAATCTTTGACGCAGTATACTCATAGCCTCAGAGTATCCTTCATTAGGGGGCATGAACTTACAGCACTGGATAGCTCTTGAAGCAACTCCGGTGCAATACCTCAACAAAGACATCAACTTCATTTCGTCAATTAATAAAAAACCACTCAACATGATCTCAAACTCTTTGATAAACTGTGGATAGTCGGTCGGGTTTCCATCAAAGTACCTGATAGGATCCCACATATTTTGGTATTGACTGTTTAATCTTGCATATATGGTGTGTTATCATTCTCACACATTTTGGTATTGACTGCTAATCTTGTATATATGGTATATTATCATTCTCACACATTTTGGTAGTGACTGTTAATCTTGTATATATGGTATATTATCATTCTCACACATTTTGGTAGTGACTGTTAATCTTGTATATATGGTATATTATCATTCCCACACATTTTGTTATTGACTGTCAATCTCGCACATATGGTATATTATCATCTCTCACGCACTTTGTTATTGGCTATTAAGATAAATTATTTCAAATGCTGTTAGCTGTCCATATTGTTGTAAAATGTATAAATACCATGGCTTTCTTTGTCGTTGTTGCACTTCAATACACAGTCACAGTCCAGCCTTTGTCTTTTGATATTTGCGTGCTTTACTAAATCGGAAGGTACGACGAGCAGATAGGCAGATTAGTTCAGGCGCAGACAGAGCAAGGTGAAAACGTCTTCATTCAATTCCCTACAGTTATAACAAATTGGCGACGGGGTTTACCTTAATTCAGTGCAGTTATAACAAATTGGCGACGGGGTTTTACCTTAACTCATTGCAGCTATAGCAAGTAAACGACGACAGTTTTTATTCTGTTCAGCGCAGCTATATTACATTTTTGACTTTTTTTTGATTTTTTTTGATTTACAGCTTGATTCCACACTGTATTTTTGGTACAAGTATGGAATTTTCAGCATGGATATCGGTAGCCCAAATTTTGCAGGCCGACCATAGACATCAGGTGTGCGTCGGCGGGGGATCGAACCTCGGACCATGTGCATGGTCGGCGGGAGTCCTAACCACTGTGCCACCGACGCACTGTGTTAATTACAAACCAATTACAATGTCTATCTCTCTGGACGATCTCAAATCTATCTTGCAGCAGCAGCAAGTTCAGAATGAAGCAGCTCAACTAAAATTAATCGAAGCTCTCACTCAGAAGCTGTCCATTCAAGTTCCATCAACATCTCATTCTGACAAATATGAAAGCATCTCAAATTCCATCAGTGAGTTCAACTACGACCCAATATCTGGTCTCGTATTTGATGCATGGTTCAATCGTTACGAAGACGTTTTCCGTATTGAATGCTACATGTTTGATGATGCTGCCAAAGTCCGATTGTTACTAAGAAAACTTGGTACTGTTGAGCACAACAGATATGTTAACTTCATTCTGCCTAAGAACCCACGTGAGTTATCATTCGATGAGACAGTCACCGTTTTATCACAAATCTTTGGTGAACAGTCATCCATGTTTAATATTCGGTATCAATGTTTTCAGTTGACAAAAATGCCTTCCGATGATTATGTGACTTACGCTGGCAAAGTGAACAAGGAATGTGAAAGGTTCAAACCACACGAAATGACATCAGATCAGTTCAAGTGTTTGATTTTTATTTGTGGGTTGAAGAACCCAGAAGATACTGACATACGAACTCGACTTCTGTCACTTGTGGAACAAGACCCGAAAATGACTTTACAAATGGTGACAGCAGAATGCCTACGTTTAATCAACTTGAAGCACGATACTGCTATGGTGGAGTGCAAACGACAGTCGTCTGAATTTGGTTCGATTAACACAGTGAAAAGTCCTCCGATCACCGTTAAGCACACAGAACGTCAGTCTCAAAATTCAGCTAAACCTCCTTCAGTGTGCTGGCACTGTGGTTCGTGGCATTTTGTCAAGTTCTGTCCTTTCAAGAAACATAAATGCCGTAATTGTCACCGTTTTGGACATAAGGAGGGTTACTGTACACCGCAGAAAAATTCTTCGGTGAGGAACAGAAGTAGTCGTTTCAAGCCGAAACAATCTCCTCGAGTACAGACCGTTTATTCAACTTCCAAAGTCGAGTTCGCCAGCAAACGTAAGTACATAACACTAGATATTAACGGCAAACGTATTCGTCTTCAGTTGGATACGGCATCAGATATCACCGTAATTTCCCGAACTACGTGGCGCAAACTTGGTTGCCCACAGATTCTGCCGACCGAGCATGTCGCCAAGAATGTCTCTGGAGATATACTGAAACTCGTGGGTGAGATAAATTGCCAGGTTCAGTTTGGTGAGCATCACTTCAATGGTGTATGTTACGTTACAAACTACCATGATTTGAATTTGCTTGGTCTTGACTGGTTAGACAAGCTCCATATCTTTAATGTACCATTAAATTCAGTATGCTCTAATGTTTCGTCTTCACCACACAACGTTGTTCCCGGAGATGTATCTGATCAATCTCTCTTGCAACGCCGTCGTCAAAAGCACGCTTCTGTCTTCCAGGACAAACTTGGTTGCTGCAAACTGTTTGGCATCCAGCATATTCGTAGCCCCCCGTATCATCCCCAATCGAATGGACAGACTGAACGTTTCGTCGACACCTTTAAGCGTGCTTATGCAAAAGCGAAGGGGGAGGGAACAACAGAAGAAATTTTGGATAAATTCTTGCTGCATTATCGTACGAATGAAAAAGGACAGTTATGTGTCAGACACACAGATCACGCTCTATCCAGTACCACGCAAAGGTCAACTCGACAAAGAAGAGCTCCGAAACCTTTTCAAATAGATCCAAAAAGCAAGTCCTACACTCTTTACGGGGAGAGGTGATAGGATCCCACATATTTTGGTATTGACTGTTAATCTTGTATATATGGTATATTATCATTCTCACACATTTTGGTAGTGACTGTTAATCTTGTATATATGGTATATTATCATTCCCACACATTTTGTTATTGACTGTCAATCTCGCACATATGGTATATTATCATCTCTCACGCACTTTGTTATTGGCTATTAAGATAAATTATTTCAAATGCTGTTAGCTGTCCATATTGTTGTAAAATGTATAAATACCATGGCTTTCTTTGTCGTTGTTGCACTTCAATACACAGTCACAGTCCAGCCTTTGTCTTTTGATATTTGCGTGCTTTACTAAATCGGAAGGTACGACGAGCAGATAGGCAGATTAGTTCAGGCGCAGACAGAGCAAGGTGAAAACGTCTTCATTCAATTCCCTACAGTTATAACAAATTGGCGACGGGGTTTACCTTAATTCAGTGCAGTTATAACAGTACCGAGGTCGAATTTAGGTAACTTTAAACCCTTACTATCCCTAAATGGCGAACCATGAACAACAGACTCATCATGCTGAGCATCATACATATCATTACAATTAACACGCAGCACCTAAGCATTACTTACTTTCCTGCTTGCTTCCAAGACGCTTCATCCCTTCTTCGACCCAGGCGTCATTGCACTTGACCAAAATTTCAGAAATGTTCCAGATAACGCTTGTTCAAAAAAGACTTGCAGGCACCAGGAAAGATGAACGGAAACTATCCAAACACTATAAGAAACTGTCTGTCAAGTCTCATAAACTGTCAATGTCCGGCTCTTGCTACCCCGAACCTCACACTGTCCCTCGAAGACTTTCAGAAACACTTTGCATTAACCAACGCGAAAACCAGAACGCTGATTGGTGACTCGATATTCCTTTATCCTTACGCCAACCTACAGCCAACTATTAGTTTTTATACACAATTAACCACGTTAATACTTCCTATAATTTTCGATCTTCCACTGAATAGCGATTGATGAGACGAAGACTGATAGATGGATGGCTCCCGCGAAAAACATGGAATAGTTGGGTTTGAGCAAACAGCGATGAATTGAATGTTCAGTCTTCAACCACACTGACATTGTTTATTAACCAGTATTCACAATAACAATTAGGCGTGTTCCTCTTCTTTGCATGTGTTGAAGCCAAGTGTTAGGAGTTTACTATTCCGGACGCTTTCTCTTATATAAACCGCATAGCTTATTCTATATGTCACCTACAATCAATCTGAAGTAAAACGCTTCCAGTTTAAGTTTTTCAAACGGACCGATATTTATAAGTGGAGTGTCACCACAAGACGAACATTCAACTTGATTACAGATTGACTTCGCCTGACATCCTTTTATGTTCCAAGTGTCAAAGAGCTTCCACACAGCAGGCTTTTGGTACAATGCTTCCACTTATGGTTTCAAGGAAGCCGAGAACAGTGTAGCAGCAGTTAGACCATTCAAATTGAGGGTGATTTTCGCTGAATGTCTTGACTCGATCACATGCCAATCGGCCTAGGTGTCCTCCGTTATCACGACGATCCTAATCTGCCGTCAATGAGATGGTAACTGTTTCAGTTTGAGACTAGGGTCATTTGCAGTTAGAAAATCCTCTAACTGTCGGTCATCCTTTGAATTTTCGGCCGGTACATTAAGATATATGGTGGTTTGTCGAGTAATATTCACGAGTATTCTGGACAATACATCAGCCACACAGTTCTCTGTCCCTCTTAATTGCTTTATATCACCGGCAAACTGATTTAAGTCAACTTGACAAACCTCACATGATATTTGTCTATTTCCGCACTGAACAGGTAAGTGAGAGGCGTGTGATCTGTGTAGACCATGAATATGCAGTGCACCCTGAACCTTTGAATTTTTGTTTTTTTTAGTGTTTTTAATGTAGTAGAGAAAAATACTATACTATCTGTGATTCCGTAACTGTTTTGAACTACAAGACAACCTTAAAGCCAACGGGTCTGTCAGGAAGTCTCAGGTGTAATACAAAAAATGGTAGTACAGGAAAACTGTTGTTAATACTCTGCAACGAGAGCAAAAATCGAGAGGATTAGTACCTGGAAAAACGATTACTGACAAAAACGAAGCCAAATAGAGTAAATCTAGCGAAAAACTGATATAAATTGTGGAAAGGAATAAGAACTATCAGTTAGTGGTATTTATGGAGTCGTGTAGGGAAGAATTTCGGTGTACCTCTTCCACCCGTGAACACACGCCGACTTGCGCGTGTGACAGGGGCTTTACTGGTAGCAGTAGGAGAATTACTACTGACTATCGGAGGTGCAACAGTGGAATCTGGACTGCAAAGGTCCCAATAGGCGTGACGTTGTGCTTGGTAACTTTGGAGCGTTAGCATTTCTCACAAGCACGCGCCCACTTACGCACATCACGGCTTATACCAGGCCACACACATCTAGCCGATATCAACTTGTCAGTTGCGCGGATCCCCGGGTGTGAGAGGTTATGAAGACAGTCAAATATGAAGCCATATGTTCCACTCGGATCCCAGGGAAATAATAAAAATATATAATATGACCTGGAAAACTGGATGACTACTAGTGTTATCTTATCCTCTCCAGAATGTGCCTGTTTTAGACCACGTATCTCTAAATTCATAATTGAATATCGTCCTCAAATTGTTTAGTATTTCGTTGCCTCCAGTGAGGTGGTAACGCACTGCCTTACTTGGTGAAACTAGTATGATCCAAGCAGTATGTATTTGAGCTAAGAGTAGTTTTCTTCCCTTCCAGCGTATTGCTTTGAATCTGATTTAAGTCCTTAGTATACCAACCAGTCAAAAGCCTAACTGCAATAGTCTTAACATCTTCCAAACATTTGAAGGCGTTTAACTTTTATTCAGTGAGGGGTTACCATGTACTGCATGAGATCCGCTCATTTTTACAGAATTCCAATCGCAAAACGAAATGGTTGTAAAGTAGCTGCTGAAGTGACATCAATCATAAAGCATATACTATTTGCACACATAGCTGGTTGTCATGCCGAGTACTTCCCCGATAGGCTGCTGGACACGTTTTTAAAATGTTGAAGGTTGGTTACCCCCATTCCCTTTGTTATGTCAAACTTAGCCCACCTCTTGATACACTGTAACTTCCTCGAGGCAACTGTAGTGAGTTTCATATGCTGTTTTCAATCATTTGGTGAAACATTGGGTCTTCTGCAAAGTAAGCATGGAATGATGCTCTCAACTTACAGCTTTTCTGTATAACTGGTACTTATATTAGGGCAAAAATTAAATTCTGCCAGTAGCAATTACTATATGCATAACTGATGACTATTTATTTTATAATTCCTGCTACTGACTGTTATTTTGTTTAGCTGTATCGAACGCAGGTTGCGCTAATTCAGTCAGACATGTCTCGGCCGTCGAAAGAAGACTGGGTTTGTAGTGACCCAAAGTGAGATTGCCGGACTTCTATAAATATTCTTTAGATGTAAAAATGTTAATTTTGCTAAAAGAGAGAGATGCAACCGCTGTGATAAGCCTAGGAAGCATGGACCGTCAAGCAAAGGTGGTTCTGAGGTCGGTAAACAGTTAGCTGAGAAAAGCAAAGGACTTTTTAGTCCAGATGATTGGATCTGTAAGACGTAAGTCTGTACTAGAAATCATTGTTGGCGTCAAAACCATTGTTGCTTCAGCCTCTTAGCTTCTCTTATAGGTAATGTACTAAGTGATTTAGGAAAAAGTGCACCATATGGTTGTATTACATACGCGTTTCATAAGCATCTAAAGTATGTATGCAACCAAGTTAGTTTGTTGAAATCATTTGAAATGATAGTTGGGAGGCCAAACATCATTGAATTCCCTAACCACATTCTAGTTTCAGCGAAAGAGAAACGTCAGTTGGTTTGTCCATATTGGAGATTTTGACGTAAATTTAGTATATTAGAAGCATTTGAGTTAGCCAAATCTTTCTTACCTCAGTCTCGTGTGTAGAGCTTCGTCTTTATTAGTACCTTTCTAAATATGAACCGAGCGTTTATTATGTAATTTGCCTGTCTATCCAGTCTGCTTGTTTGAGCTGTTTTCTTGACAAGAGGGTGTCTATCGATACTAACCTACCAGAACGACCCCTGATGACCTCTAAGTCAGCAATTCTTGAACAACCACCGACTTGATCTAATTACCGGACAAAATTCGACTTCGAGACCTCATTCCAATACTAATGGTTTAGATTAACAATCTATTAAGTGACTTGATTTTTATCTGATTTAGTTAATTCACATTTTTTGCTGTTGGTTAAACTGTATTCTTTTACTTAACCTTTTCATAAGTGAATTTCATAACCTGTCAGTTTCTGTTCTTAATCCTTTGGATCCAATCCTAAATGGAACTTATACTGCTCCAAGCTTGGGGCATGAAGTTTCATTATTTGTGGTGTTGTTTTTGCCGGATAGAATTGCCGTCCTTACACCCAACCCTCCCCCTATTCCCCAGGGTTACTACTGGCTAAGTGAGGTTTAAGTGTTCGTCCGTCAGTGTGGAATCAAGCCCGAACCACTTCCGATGAATATTCTACCACCGAAGCAACTTGTCCATTTTGGTATGACTGTTACATAATTTAGATTCTTGAGGGCATTAATATGGCTTAAAGCTCGAAATCCAATATCCTATCAACGAATTTTGTCACTACACCACCACACATTTCAAATCTTTAGTTTTATTCAGATTTATTGGTTGAGAATAGGAGGCTTGGAGCCGATGTTAATCCTTTTCTAGGAAATTTCTGTGGTTGTCCAAACCCTTCTTGAACGAATCAGTTGAGGTTGCAGACACCACTTCTTCTGGGAGTCGATTCCAAGAGTTTATGACTCGGTGTGAGAACCAGTACTCAACAGCAATATGATTTCTCCTTGGCTTTTGAACTCTCCTGCTGTATTTTCTAAGGTGTTCCGACCTGGTGGGAAGGAAAGGAGATAATAGGTCAGGTCCGTAGTCATTATTTAAAATTTTAAACATTGTAATTAAATCTCCTCTCTGCCTACGGTATAACAGGGAGAAGAGATTTAAACCGTCTAGTATCTCCTCGTATTGTAAGTTAGTCATGCCAAGAATCATACGTGTTGCCTTCCTTTGAACCCTTTCTAGAATGTGTGAGTCCCCTTTAATATAAAGACTGGCTACCTGGATGCAGTTTTCCAATCTTGACCTCACCAGAGATGTATATAAGGAGGTGAACATATCTCTGGTGATTCTAGTAAAGGCTCTGAGAATTGCTCATAAGGACCTGAAACTACGTGCAGCCACCGCACGACAGTGACCTGCAGTTTTTAAGTCGTGGCTAACTATGACACCTAAGTCCAAGTGAGTCTGAACTGATGGAATTGTTATTCCCTCTAGTTCGTAGAAGCTCGTGCTTGCTTGTCCAATGCGCATGGTCGCACATTTTGCCACACTGATCGGGAGCATCCATTCAACAGACCACT
Organism: Trichobilharzia regenti; assembly: GCA_944472135.2. NCBI lineage: Eukaryota > Metazoa > Platyhelminthes > Trematoda > Strigeidida > Schistosomatidae > Trichobilharzia > Trichobilharzia regenti. The sequence continues at coordinate 13,141 of CALYDD020000497.1, forward strand.
CTGACAATTTGTTGACGTCCTCTTGCAACGTGGACGTATCACTGTTGCCCTTCAGCCCTCTCCAAATTTTTAAATCATCTGCGTATAGGACCATAAGGGAGTCGGTAAGCAGAGATAACTCATTGATATACAAAATAAATAGGAGAGGTCCGAGTACCGTGCGTTGTGGCACTCCGTTACGTACTGCTGTCCAAGATGAGAGCTTCGAGTTGATCCTAACTCTCTGCCTCCCATCTATGAGGAGTTCCCTGAACCAGTTTAACAATCTGCCTTTGATACCAAGACTTTCCAACTTCATGAATAGTCTTTTGTGAGGTACTTTGTCAAAGGTTTTGCTGAAGTCTATGAAGACTACGTCAACGGGTCTTCTGTTGTCCCTTGATTTTGCCCAGCTTTCTCTTGCAGTGAGGAGATTTGACAGACATGACAGGTTCCTTCGGAAGCCATGCTGTGCTCCGGATAACAAGCTGCCATTTTCCAGATATTCCATGATGCTTTTCTTGATGATTCTTTCCAGTGTCTTGATTAAAGTGTTGGTGAGACTGATAGGCCTGTAATTTGAAGGGCTTTGCCGTGATCCTCCTTTGCGGAATCCGTGCTGTTCCACCGCCAGTAAGCCTTATTTCTGCATATAAGCTAAGAGGTGATCCCTTATGAGTGTTACATATATATATATATATATATATATATATATATATATATATATATATATACTTTCTAACCCCCCTTCACACTGGCGATTTTTTCCCAACCTGCTTGCGTGAGCTCGAATCATTTTTTCTTCATAATTCATGTTAGCTTAGCGTATGACGTAGTTGTCAATGTTTTTCGCAGACTATTATTCAAATTTGACAGAAAAATTCGTCATTAGGGTTGTTTTTTTGTGTATAATGTTTCTGAATTTTGTGTAGAGTTTGACTTGGTTATGAGAAAAACTGAATCACCCACCTGTGCAGTGGGTATTCTATGTTTCCAGTGTGCCTCTTCGTCATGCTTAGTGTCGTTTTATTCATGAAGAAGTACAGTTTCCGTCACTTGAATCAACGCTTCCTCTGTTCTGTCGTGCTTATTGAAGCTGGTGTTTCTCAGCGTGCAGTTCTCTCTCCTCTTCTTTATTTTTCTATCTTCTTACACGGTCTGTTGCTTACGGATGAAATCAACTTCGTTAAATACTCAGGTGATTTTTTGATTGGACACTAGTCAGTAACTAGTGTAATGTGTGTGTCTAGTCCTATCTTCGCTGCAGACTGAATTCTATCGGTCAAGCTTGCAATGTGGCCACCATGCTAGGTGGCTCGACATTACAGTGTACTGTGAATTGTCGGTATTAGATGGTTGGAGGCAATCGGAGGAAGCCTTGGACCTAGGTTTCGTGCTAGTTGGCGTTCATCAGCAAGGTGTATCTGCAACCTTGAAGGAACTTATATCCCTTCTGCCTCTAACTATCTAATACCAACTCTGGTGATTTGACTGTCTCACTTCCAGTCACCTCCCAATCTGACTTCCAAACTCAATAGCTTTTTGTCGGACAGTAGTCAATATTCTAAGCTAAATGGTCATGTGTTGAATCCCACTAAATGTGAGACAGTTAACTTTACTTTTAGTTTTAAATAACGTGATCTACACGAACTGGTCTGTTCATAAGATACTTGTAGCATAGTGGGTACTAAAATAGAAGCTAAAGCAAACGTTAAATAATTTGGAATAGTTCTATCATATGATCTTTCTTGTTCTGTAATTCCATATTTTGTCGATCTCCAAGCTACTACATCACGAAACTAAGAAAATCTTGTATTACTGAACCTCTACTTTTACAACTTGTTAACTCTTGTGTCTTGCCTTTTGCACATTCCTGCCAGCCCCCCTCACTGTAGTCATTCCTGGGCTACTCAAAATGGACTATGTGATTCTTCGCAGGGGGTGTTAAAGGTTATCATTTAGGCAAGTGTTGGTATACAATTTAGTCAACTTGTTACAACATTATAGTTGACAGACATCTGGACTTATGCGAGAAGTGGTCTAAAATCCATATTGTATGCCCTGGATGAAAAACTTCGACCGGAACAAGCTGGATGCAGGAGAAACAAGTCATGTATTGATCAAATCGCCACACTACGGATCATCATTGAACAAAGCTTGGAATGACAGTCACCTCTCTATCTCAACTTCATCTATTTTGAAAAGGCTTTCGACAGTGCAGCGTCAATCGAGAGGTGATTTGCCAACTACTTCGCTACTACGGGGTGCCGCCGACAATTATACATCTCATCCAACAGTTGTACGACAATGCTGCATGCCAAGTAATCCACAACGGGAAACTTACGGAATCCATCGAAGTGAAGACGGGAGTAAGACAAGCTGAGTGCCTAATATCGCTAATGAATTTCCTGACTGCAGTAGATTGGTTAATGCGACAGACAGCGGGCAATGAGGAAACAGGCATAAAATGGACCACCCACACAAAAACAACTTGGAGGATCTGGACTTCGCCGTTGTGATATATATGTCTGATTTCCCACAAACTGGAAGATATGCAAGTGAGGAAAAGCAACAGGTTGGCAGAAGAAGCATCCAGAGAAGATAGGACTTCTGGTGAACATAGATAAAACAGAGGCGATGAAGATTCCTGAGCAACAACAACAACAATCAGCCAGCATAGTTGGGAGAAGTCTCAAAGAATCAACCTACTTTACCTACCTACCTTGGAAGCATCGTTCCAACTATAGGCGGAACTGACGAGGATATCAAAGCAAGGATCGGGAAAGCAAGACAAGCAGCATGAAAAATAAGATCCGGATTTTCAACTCCAATGTGAGATCAGTGCTACTCACTATACGGATCAGAGACTTGGCGCGTCATAACGAGCATCTCAAGCAAACTACAGACCTTCATTTACAGTTGTCTTCGCTCAGTACTTCTCTTAAGATCAGATGGCCGGCCAGAAAAGGTCAGCACCAGGGATTTCTGGCACCTCAGCAGGAACCGATTGTGCAACAAACAGGCAGGAAAAAATGGAGGTGGATTGGCCATACTCTGAGGAAACCATCAAGTGACATCACTAGACAAGCCATTACCGAGTGGAACCTGACAGATGGGAAGCGGCGAGTTGGCCGTCCCACGGTGGGGTGACTTGGAGAAGGTCATGCAGAGAAGAGGAGATGAAAGCATGTGGGCAGACTTGGAGCCAGGTGCAAACTCTAGCAGGGAACCGAACGCAATGGAGACGCGCGGCTAAAGCCCTATGTTCCTCTACGAATTAAAAGAAATAATAACCTTCAACATCACCTCTACTGTCAACTGTCCCCTTGTATCTTATCTGGTAGGACCAGCAGTCTGTAAGAAAAAGGTTATATGCCCCGTAGTACCAACCAAGTACAGAAATTCAACGACACTATATTTAGCCTGTGTTCTGTAGGATAGGGACAATGTTAACCGTGAATTTATGTCACCTGTTGATAATTTGTTCTCTTTTTTGTTGTTTTTGTTTTAGATGTGGTAATGTGAATTGGGCTCGTCGAAACACATGTAATGTATGCAATGCTCCAAAAATTGATGTACAAGGTGAAAGAACAGGTTATGGTGGGGGATTTATGGAGCGTGATGAAGTCGTCGAGTATCGTGAGCATAGAGATTCTGATGATGAATTCGATGAATTTGGTCGTAAAAAGAAAAATTTCCGCAGAGGTCAATATGATCATTTGACCAGCAGTAGTAATCATGATTCATCGGATTCAAGTAATCATAATCATAACCTACAAGAAAGTCACAATTCAGTTGGTCGCGATCAAATGGATGATAAGGCTAATGAGGTGGATGAAGACGACGATGAAGATGAGGAAGAATCCGGTGATGATGCTGATCTGTCGAAATATGATATCTGGGGTACAGAAGACGACGAGGATGTGACTAAGAAGTCCGCCGCGACCAATAAAAAGTCACATAGTCGAAGTGCTGCTTCATCGTCTTCAGACTCCGATTCTGATTCTGACTCATCCTCTTCTTCTTCAGCCTCCTCTTCATCTTCCAGCCATGCTTCACAGTCGGACTCAGAATCATCCAGGTAGGTCGGAATGACTTCTTCCAAGTGTTATATGTTGTGTATGTATTTTATGTATTTTTCTATCCTATTGCAATTTTAAGTAGAACTCTATGGTTAGAAGTAAAAATTTTGTAGGGATTTAGTTTAATTGGATGAAGGATTTCATTATTAGTTGACATAGGGTCAGGCTGGAAGGGAGCTAGCGGTGATCAAACCAAAACATGGCTTCACCAGTCATTGAAGTCTACAACAGTTAGTCTAAGCCAAGTAGGAAGGTGTAGACTTCTTGGTTGGGGTCCTCGGGACGGTAAAAACCAATTGTTGGAAACAATCGGTCATATGGCACAAAATCGTTCTCAGTGGCGCTGGCGCAGATGCATCCACTCCTTGTGACTTATGACTTCCAATGAAACTGTATTGTTTTTCGTTATTACTATTCCTTTGTCTCACACCTCTGTTTACTGTCTCCATTATGCATTTCTTCTACCTTCTTCTCTTGCTTTGTGTGCTACATGGAGAGAGTGTGGCGACTTGAACTGTTGCACATCGGTGAAAAGTAGTTCTATGTCGAAAACAGACAGACATCATTAGAGAACCGTTGAGAAAACCAACCATAGGGAGTACCGGACAGCTGTTTCGTCAGTCTAGATTGAGACTCTGCTTCATCAGCAGGCTCCCACCCACCCCCAGGGTTTAAACCCAGGACTTTCTGGTTACAAGGCTAGCGAGCTCGTAGACCATTGAGCTACTAGAGGACCCAACTGATCCAATGGCCCATTATGTAAGATTTTAATAAAGCAAGAACAACAGTGGTGGTTTGTGCAGAATAATATGGTACCATCATTGTTTACCTTGTTGGCTTCTCATCAGCTCAGCTGCTGCTTACAGCCTATATAAATTATGAGGTTTAAGTACAGAAACGTCTTAACATACTTGCAAATTTTATATGTTGTCAGTTGACAGAAAGTTCCACAATTAGTGAACAGTGCTCAGAGGATTGCGCTTATGTAGTTTTTACACAGGTAGTTCAAGTTAAAACAAAATAAATGTATGCATATAATGGTAAAGGAGTTGCGTAATAAAAACGAGAGATGCGTTAGATGCAGAGTGACTGATAGATTAAGTAACAATGTACTGAGTTGAACTCAAATCATCGAAACAAGAGACAAGCAAAATTACAGATTATAAAAGAGGGATGAGGTTAAAGACAAAGATTACGTAATCAACGGAAGGAGGGAATAAAGACATCCAGTTACTAGGGCAAGGAAAGACTAATAACTGCTTTTTCTTTCTGAACACTTACATCTGGTTTCAAAGAACGGACAAAGGAGCTCGATTCTCCTAAAGTTTGCCGAAGCAATTTCTATCTAACGCTTGAAACCAGATGTAAGTGTTCAGAAAGAAAAAGCAGTTATTAGTCTTTCCTTGCCCTAGTAACTGGATGTCTTTATTCCCTCCTTCCGTTGATTACGTAATCTTTGTCTTTAACCTCATCCCTCTTTTATAATCTGTAATTTTGCTTGTCTCTTGTTTCGATGATTTGAGTTCAACTCAGTACATTGTTACTTAATCTATCAGTCACTCTGCATCTAACGCATCTCTCGTTTTTATTACGCAACTCCTTTACCATTATATGCATACATTTATTTTGTTTTAACTTGAACTACCTGTGTAAAAACTACATAAGCGCAATCCTCTGAGCACTGTTCACTAATTGTGGAACTCTCTGTTAACTGACAACATGTAAAATGTGCAAGTATGTTAAAACTTTCCTGTACACAAATCTCATAATTTATTTAGGCTGTAAGCAGCAGCTGAGCTGATGAGAAGCCAACAAGGTAAACAATGATGGTACCATAGTATTCTGCACAAACCGCCACTGTTGTTCTTGCTTCATTCAAATTTATCAAGGGGAATAAATGCATGAAGTTTCTCATGATGTAAAGCTTGTCAAATACTGAAAAATGAGTTGACGTTGCACAACCACTTTTACCACTGGATTTAAACATGGTAAAGACTAAGATCATGGTTGGACACTCCCTGCCGTGTTTATCGTGGCTGACTGGTTTCAATATAGAACTTTGCACAGATGTGCAACAGTTTGAGTTGCCACACTCCCTCCATGTAGCGTACAAAGCAAGAGAAGAGGGTAGGGAGAGATGAGGCAAAAAGAATAGTAATATGGGAGCACAAAAGAGTTTTATTGGATTTAACCAATCTCAAAGATTGATTGCATCTGCACCAGCCATTGACAACGATTTTCAGCCGTACCACCTATTGTCTGCAGCCATTGGTTCTTAAAATCGGAAGCAATCGTACTAGGAAGACTATACCTCCCCACGTGGCTAGTTGGCTTGAACTAACTGTTGTGGATTCCATTGACTGGTGAAGCCATGTTTCGGTTTGATAACCACTGGCTCTTTTGCAACCTGATCTTATGTCAGCTAACATTGAAGGTCATTTCTGAAAGGTGATGGTTAGGACATGTATGCTCAATCAATGCAGCTGTTTCACAACCTCGTCGATTGATTTCCCCTCCATCTTACCTATCACTCGACCGATGCCCAACCTCAATATTACTCACCCTCTTGTGCCACCTAACATGTAGTGTGAGCTCAGGTTATGATAGTTTAAGCAGATGCACCATCCTTTAGTCTTTTCCAACGGAAATTCGTCATGGAAGACGATGAATGGTTTGACATGTGTGACATATGTCCTAACTCCACCCCCGCGACTATAAAAACCTTGTCAACTGACTGAAGTTCCCTTAATAATTTCTCCATCTACACTTAGTCCCCCTTAGTGACCATATCACACCAACTAGCATGTAAAGTTGAGTACAGATTAACTGTGGTCAAAATACCATGCATCTCTTCGAATTTTCCACTTTTAACGGCCAGGTTACATCTGCAGCGGAGTACGCACGTCTTTTTGTGGGTTAACAGATGGCACAATTCAGCATATGCAAATTGAACCATTTTGCACACGTGGCGTTGATGTTTCTTTATCCATCAGTCAGTTAGGGCTGTTGCGACTATTCAAATAAGCGAGGTAGGTGGTCAACACATTCAACCACTTGACTGAAACCCTGTCCTCATATTAGGAACCGGTGCCTAGAAGTCCTGATTGTAAAAACACAAACTACGTATATTATGAGCACTAAAGGATGCCCCACACATTATTCTCATGGTTGGTGCGAGGGTTAGAATACTGCTGGGACGTCGAAACCGTAAGTAGGTGGTTGTCTTAATAGACCACGCCCCCCATGAGTCCTTAACTTTTAGTTTGATCCACAAAGCAGTAGAGCTTCGTTCTCAGGCAGTATCCCAGCTCTCGTGTGTGTATGATGCATGCCTTGGTGACCATCATGTACCAAATTGGTGTTCTGAATACTTAAAATACAAATCATCTCGTTTTCATTTTATGATGAATATTATAATACTCCTTCACATGAACGTCTATATGTTACTTATTACAATTTTTCATTTTATTACTTCCTCCTTTATGACAGCGAATCCTCCTCCAAACGTGAAGATCAACAGCCCAGTGGGAAACGAGCTCATCCGAACAATAACAGCAACAACGGTGATGTGCACAGTGATTCTGGCAATTCAACTCCAGTGAATCAGAAACGAAAAAGGCGTACTGATGCTAATGATCATGGACAACGTGATCGGTCGAGGTTCGGTTTCAGAGCGGAAGGCCAATCTCTGTCTAATATGACAACACTTCGTGTTCTATTTATATTATATATATGTTATTTATGGAATAGGGTTTTCTATTTTTAGGAAAATTTTAGTGTGCATCTAATTATTATTATCATCACTATTGTTCGGACTGGAACTTGGGGCTTCAACAAAATATCTCCACTTCACCCTACTTTATGGGGTTCTCTTCAACTGGCTCCACAATTGTTCATAGTCTGTGATCCCGTCTCTATATCATCTTTGAACATCCAACTCGTCTCCCATTCCGGGCTCCACTTGAGCGGATGGCCTGGCTCTCGATGTCATTCGATGGTCTCCTCAGCGTGTGCCCGACTCATCTTCATCGTCATTCCCTTGTTGCTGATTGATTGTGGCCGTATGATATTTCAGTATGGAGCGAAGGTGGCAGCTGTTGGAAAGGCTTTTGAAGACGCGTCAAGTCTCTAACCCACACATAGTGCTTACTTAGATTGATATAGTGCAATTATGTGTCATAGATTTGCGCAAATCCACGGCATCGTTTATAGTTTGGCTACTTCTGGGTATTGATTCATGTATAAGGGGGTTGTTCCTATCTCATCACTGAGGTTTTATCTTCAATATAAAATAACCTATGATAATTTTCTGGCAATCGCCAAACTAGCCTTCTGTATCCATGCTGAGATTTCGTCAGCGATCAACGCGTTGGCGTTAGCTGATGCAGCTTCCCAAGTAAGTGAAGTGGTCAATCTGCTCTACCACTTCACTCCCTATTTCTAAGCTAGGAGTCAATGTAGTCCAGTCCTGTAACATCATCTTACATTTGACGGGAGCAAATCGCATGCCAAACATTCACAGATTGCAACTCAGAAGACTCTAAATTTTGTCAGCCTGTCCAGTGTCCAAAACAAGCGGTTATTGCGCCATTTGATCTTTTCGGATTGTGGGACCCGCGTTCACTGTAGATTTGAAATCAAGGTTTTCCAGCACCCCTCCTTAAGGTTGACCCACCAGGATGTGTCTACCAGTCCTATTGTAGGCAGCGGACGTTCGCGTTCCCCGTATCACTTTTGTCAGGAACACCCGTACTGTATGAAGGCGGTAGTGAACACGACTTACCTGGCAAAGAATATGAAGGTACACATGCCGATGACTGAAATCTACCCATCGTCCACGACTCCGTATCTGGTCGTTTTTGAGTGCTCGGCAGTCAACTCACTGATAACCAGTTTTTTTTTGATTTTTGATTTACAGCTTGATTCCACACTATATTTTTGGTACAAGTATGGAATTTTCAGCATGGATATCGGTAGCCCAAATTTTGCAGGCCGACCATAGATATCAGGTGTGCGCCGGCGTGGGCTCGAACCCCGGACCGTGTGCATGGTCGGCAGAGTCCTAACCACTGTGCCACCGACGCAGTCTCATAGTTTTTATCGCTGAGTATGTGTATCCAAATGGGTCGTCAAATGTTGACTTTCAACATGTTCGTTTTACTTTCTATCGGGAGAAAATGAGGTACAGGTATCAATTATTGTGATTACATACACACAAACAAGTTTGTTTTTATGTCAAATATTAAAACTATACGGAGTAATGTCACGTCTTTGTTGGACAACATTTGTACATATCGAATGTAGTAATTATTAGAAACTAAACGAATATGTTAGTGTGAGATGTAATTGCTACAACCAGAAAGGATGTGTTGTGTGTGTGTGTGTGTGTGTGTAGGCCTATGCGATTGATAATCTGGAAGAAAAATGGCAAAACAGTTCAGCAAATCTGCAATTTCATGTTGTGCTCTTCCTCACCTCTCCCCCTACCCACCCACCCACTTACCACCAACCCTATTTAGCCAACTAAGATGGTTAGGACATATGTTATACTCATGCATGCCTAATCGTCGCCTTCCTCGACAATGGGCAATTGTAGCTGACAGGGGCAGGCCGGAAAAGAGCTAGCGGTGATCAAACCAAAACATGACCTCATCAGTCAGTGAAATTCAAAACAGTTAGTTAGAAGCCAGCCAGTCACGTAGGAAGGTGTAGACTTACTGACTGACTGGGGTCGTCGGGACAGTAAAATCCAATGGCTGGAAACAATCGGTGATATGGCACAAAATCGTTCTCAGTGGCGCAGATGCATCCACTCCCTGTGACTTATGATTTCCAATGAAGCTATATTGTTCTTCGTTATTACTATTCCTTTTGTCTCACACCTCTGTTTACTGTCTGTATTATGCATTTCTTCTGTTGCTTTGTGTGGTACACGGAGGGAGTGTGGCGACTTGAACTGCCGCACATCAGTGGAAAGTTCTATGTCGAAAACAGACAGACAGACAAATTGTTCAACTATCCATATTGTTTATTTTTGTGTTATTGGTGTTGGTTTTTTTAATAAGAATTTACACAATGTTTGTTTCACTTCATATATATGTGCTAAATTTATGTTATCTCTAGTAAAGTTAATTTACATGAAGTTAGATGATGGATTAGAAATGTGAAAATAACTACAGACAGGCTTCAGTTGTTTTACCGCAAAAAATCTGATTAACTTAACTCCTATTGGTTAATTATTTTTGATTGTCAAACCCGTAGTCGTAGTATGTGTAGGCGTGTTTGTGTGTTGTGTGTGTGTGTGCAGATGCGTTTAACACATGTTCAATAAAGATAAATTGATCTAATCAGATAACGAGAAACATACAAGACGTGATAACAGTTCTGGAACCTGACAATATCTTCGTTCAATATTGTGTAAACAGTAAAAGATTGTATTTCATCATGCGTGTAGACTGCCAGGTTTATTTTGTCGTCAGTAACTGATAGATCTAGAGAGTAGTGTGAATTTTTACTAGACATGATCCAGTTTGATTTGTTTTTAATTCCATGATGTTTTTTGTATTTCTTTTTGATTTATAATATGACATGTCGACTCCTAGAGTTATTTATGGATGCTTTTGACAATGCCTTCTGAAGAGGAGCATTGTTTAGTTGTTGTGTAGTGGTGTGACTAGCAGCGGTGAGTCCACTTCCACTTTTGTGTGGGGTTCGTCAGTTGGATGTACCTGTAATTTTCACGAGTTAGTTTGTAGGGATTTGATGATCTGGTTCAAGTTTGATCACGGATTGATTGATTGATATCATTTAGAGAAAAACTATTGAAAATCAACAGAGAGTAGTGAACAGAATCCTTTCGGCCATCATTGTTTGGAGCTCTTCAACAGTATGCACTCACCGCCTAGTTACAGGACGAAGTTACCTAGAGTGAGTTCTAGTGGAGTTCATCCGACTAGACTTGCCGATAACATTAGCGCTGAAAATCACGAATTGATAGAAGGTGGAATTCATAGACTGATGACTGAATTTTTAGGTCCCAGGGGCCGATGAGTGGTCTATTATAGGTTTACCTTGTAACTGAAAGCCCGTAGGTTCGAGTCCCCAGTGGTGGTGGTGGTAGGTGTATGCACCGACGAAGAGTCGCAAACTACGACGAAACTGTTCTGCCCAGTATGCTGTACTAGTTTTCAATGGTTCTCTAACTAGATATGAAACTTGGTAGCTGTGATCCCAAATGAGTGGTGGCGTCTCCCCCCCCTCAACTGTGTAATTCAAATTCATTGTGATGTGAATAGTAAACAGCAAAGTAGAATCTTCATGTGTCAGTGGTGATTCCAACACAAAGTGTAGATCATTACTCACCCTATTATACACAGTCTGGAAGGATTATCTGTCGCCTCTGTGATTTCACACGTATTATTCTATCTTGACTCATCAAAATATCACTTGGCATGAGTGTTGGTGTTTCAGTCGGTGAAATCTTCTTATGATAACGATTTTAATATGGATGTATATTGTCAAAATGCAGACAGTAAAACAGGGGTAAGTGGAAAATTTTAATCACAGATGAATGACGCTCTTTTTCTTTTAGAAAATTGCCCCAATGTGTGTACACGAATAAGTCGTAATTTCCGGTTTAAAACAATGAGATGATACATTTTCAAGTACTGGTTTTGTAGGGCACTTGTTTGATTGGTTGGAGGATTTCCTCATGAGGTGACGTCGGTTAGAGAACCACTGGAAAACCATCTGGGAGTAATGCCGGACAGTTGTTTCGTCGTTCTAGTCTGGGACTCTTCATCAGTACGCACCCACCGGGCTTCGAAATCCTTCAACAAATCAAATAACCCCCCTACAAAAACCAATACTTGAAAATTCATCTGATGCTCACTAACTAGCGACCGGCTGTATTCAGGCAGTTAACTTGGGTTCTTAGTGGGAAGCCTTGACCTACTGTCAAGGGTACACCAGGTTGAAGGTGAAGTTGTAACTCATCGAAAAAGACATTGCAAAGTGGTCGCACTATGTCATTCATGAATTGGCAGGAGTTAGAATTCATGGACTGGCTGGCCATTGGGTCAGTTGAGTCCCAGTGACTGGCTTAATGGTCTACAAGCTCGCTAGCCTTGCAACCAGAAAGCCCTGGGTTCGAGTCCCAAACTAGGCTGACGAAACAGCTGTCTGTTTCGCTAACTGACGTCAGCTGATGATGAAGTCCTCCAACTGATGAGATGATAATTTCTTTGGATGCATTTAATATGATGTTGTTAATCCTACTTTACTTGCCCTCTATTTTTTTAAAAACTTTTTACCACTATTTTTTTATTTGTTCTCTTTTTCATTTCTTCCCCTCCCCCCATCGCCTCCCCAACTTCATGTCCTCATCGATCCCTCCAATTCGGTGATGGTGGTGATATCCAATCTGTGGAAATGTCGTATAATAATATACAATTCATACATCTGTTACAATTATTTTTATTACTATTATTATTGTTCTTTTTGTTGCTATTTTTTTTTAAATTGATCAGATCACCTTTGTAAAACAACATGAATTATAATATACCTTCTGCTATTACTACTTCTGTTGTCCCCCCCCCAGCCAGCCACATCAACCCCCCACCCCACCCCACTGCCCCGCCTCTCTCTATAAAATGGTTCACATTGAGTCTCCGTGTTAACTTACTACTACTACTACTAACATGACCACTAGTCTTCTATGTGTGAATCTTGTGAGTGGAACAACTGCAAGAAAATCCTCTTCTACTGTGTATTTATTGATTGTCTTGTCTCTTCTTAACACCCCCCTTCCTACCTTTAGCTCTCTTTCTTTTTTCTAACACATCTATAGACATTATTTTGTATGAAACAGTCTAGGTTGAGAGTAGCGTCTTTGTGTGTGTGTGTGTCTGTGAGTGTTTGCGAGCTCAAGTGGAAAAAAACTTGTCAATATGTTCTTGAAGGTGGATCCCCTTTCTCTTCCTTTTTTCTTTTCCCCGTTGTTTGAATCCCACTATAGAAGGAATAAAGATCTCAATTGAAGAAACTTTTTTATTTCAATTCTTTTCATAATACACTATCTATCTACTGTTTGAAATACCCTTTATTTATCTCTTAATTATTCCATTCATGTTCTAATTCCTTGTCTTGCATTCGTCGTTTATATGTACAGTGATTTTAATGTGTATGTCTGGTTGTGCGTGCGTCTGTATGTGTTGTGTGTATGTAACTTTGAAATCGTCCTTCTGTATACGTATGTAAAAATATACGTACATATATGTGCGTGTGTTGATGGATGGATACTGTCTCTGTCTTGTCTCTCTTCATGTTGTTTTTTATTTTAATTTTATGTCAAATGTTTATGGATTTGTATGGGGTGCATCGGTAGTGGCGCAATGTTGTAGAATGTTCGCCGCCAACCACGCATCCGGTGGTCGGGGATTCGATCCCCATCCACTGGACGCACTCCTTTACCTCGCTTACTGTGTTGTTGTTTTTTCCTTCACGTTCCCCAGTGGAACATAGGACTTCTAGCTAGTGGCTTGAAGTTTCTGTAGCAGTGTTTATTTTACAGGATGGAGTTGCTACCCACCTCATGCCCAACCTTTCCTCTTTACTAGATTTTTTATTACCGGCTAAGCGAGGTGAAGGAGTGCGTCCAGTGGCATGCAGATCGAACCCCGGACCATGTGCATGGTTGGCGAATGTCCTAACCGCTATGCTACCGACGCACTCTCGCTTGCTAAGCCAAGTAATAGTCATTTCTATTCGATAGCACACTAGTCAGTAACTAGTGTAATGTGTCTAGTCCTATCATCGGTGCAGACTGAATTCGTTGCAAACTTGACTGATAGAATTCAGTCTGCAGTGAAGATAGGACTAGACACATTACACTAGTTACTGACTAGTGTGTGCAGTCAAATAAAAATATCTAATATAGTCCTACAGGAGGTCAATCGCGAACCAGCCCGAATAGCTCAGTGGTAACGTCTCTGACTCCAGCACTGGGTGACGTAGGTTCGAATCTCAGAGGGGACATGAGTTCTTTCAAGGCACTTGGAGACACGCCTTGTTGACTGGTGAGTGTCAACTGGCACGAAACCTAGGTCTAGTCTCAGGGCTTCCTACCGATTGCCTCCAACCATCTAATACCAACAAGTGGTAATAAGACTGATAAGAAGAGGGAAGGTTGGGTATGAGGCTAGCTGACAACTTCATCCTGTAAAAATAAACACCCCACTGCTACTGAAACTTCAAGCCTTTAGGTTGAAGCCCTATGCTCCACCGGTGATCGTAAAGGGATATATATATATATATATATATATATACTATCACCAATGATATTCCTAATTGTGGTGGACTGGATTATGCGTCAGACAGTGGGAAACGAGAAGACAGGAATATCCTGGACCGACGTGAAGAACCTAGAAGACCTGGATTTCCTGGATGATTTATGTTTGATGTCACTGTCACAAATTCGAAGACTTACAAGCCAAAACAAACTGGTCGAAGAAGCAGCCGGCGAAGACAGGAACATAGACAAGACGGGGTGATGAAAATAACCAACCAACAAAAACAACAACAGCAACTTCCAGCGACAATCACCATCAACGCAAGGGATTTGAAATAGGTTACTTCATTCACTCACTTATCTACGGATAATTGTCTCAACCACACGCAGTCGGAACGGACGAGGATGTCAAATCGAGCGAGAATCGGGAAGTCGAGAAACACATTCATCAATTTGAAACCAATCTGGAAATCTTCGTCACTCAGCCAGAATCAACAACAAAATTCGGTCGGATTTTCAATACAAACAACGTCAAGTCAGTCAGTTCTATACGGATCAGAAACTTGGCGAGCGGGTCACAAAGAATATTTCCAACAGCCTGTTGCACACCTTTATCAACTAACAACTGTCTTCTCTGGCTCTCTACTGAAGATCGGATGGCCGGAAAGAATCACCAACAAGGAATTATGGGAAAAAACAAAGCAAGAACCAATCGCCCAATAAATATACAGGAGAAAGTGGAGATGGATCGGACACTCGCTGAGGAAACCACTGGGTGATATCGCGCGTCAAGCCCTCGAGTGGAACCCGAAAGGGAAGCGGCGTGTAGGACGTCCAAGAGTGACATGGAGGAGATCGTGTGAAGAGGAGTTGAAAGAGTATGGACTAACATGGCTGCAGGCGAAAAGTACAGCAGAAGACAGAAGCAAATGGAGACGTGCGGTTGAAGCCCTGTGTTTAACTAGGAACCCAAGGGAGCAATAATATATATATATATATATGGAGTTTATGAATAATCCCTCCTATCTAGTGTACGTGTAGGCAATTCGAAATACTGTGGTGGTAAAATGTAATTCCATATTGGTTAAGTTTATTTTCGATATGATGGAGAAGATTTGTAGCTCAGCTGGATGATTTTGATATAGTTGGGTTCTGTGAGCTAGCTGGGTGAATGATTTTTAGTTGCAAAACTTTCATCATTGCCCTACTAGGCAAGCAACATCTTCAGCGCATACACTTCAACTTGAATTGAAGTGAGCTTTTACATTTCTCCACGAGTTGATTAGTCATCTCTCTTGGTGGGTAACCTCGATTGTGATTCTTTGGTACTTTTGTGTGTGTGAAAACACAGAAATGTAAAAGTTCACTTCAATTCAAATTGAGGCGTACGCTGAAGATGTTGCCTAGTAGGATACTCATGAAAGCTGCGAAATTATAAACTATCCAGCGAGGTCAGAGAACACAACTACATCAAAAAAAAGTTTATTTTAAATGTCATACAGCGTTTTTATTGGTGGATGGTGACTAGCAGTGGAATCCAGGATAACGCGCATTTCGTCCCATTTGGGACTTGTCAACTGGATGTACGCACATTACCCATTGAGTGATGATGTTCCCACCGAGTCTGGAACCCACTGGCCATAGTCTCAAGGTCGAAGCATCTGCACAAGAAGCCGACATGTCAACCTGAGACCGAGCACTTCGGTCCAACTATCGACTGGAAAATCTCAAATCCAATCTAGTCACACAGTGATGTTGCAGTATTGACAGCTGGATGACGAGGTTTCGAGCATAAATTATTGCCACGTATAATCATAACAGTTTTTGTCACACAGCTTCACAATTCGTCTTATGATTTCTTCTCTCTCTCCAACTTCCTTTTGTTGTTTGTTGCCACTTTTCATATCTCCAGCATAGGCAGCGTTGCGTCATTCCGATTGGACGTGTGCGGTGTTGAATCGATGTACAAAGCTCCACTGATTAACCTCACTCTACACCTAGCTATATTACTTGTTAATACTCCCAACCATTTTACCTTGTGATTACATGCAAGTGAGTGCAGTGCAATGGTTGAGCTCTGTCTTTTCTAGATTATCTAACTTAGCAGGGTCAATCATCATTGTAGATCTAGCTAAATTTTTATGTTTCAATAATCTAGTTGACCCTGATCTACTAGTTTGACAAGTGCTTTAAGTGACTCCACTGTTAGAATAATTGACCCCGGTAAGTTAAATAACCTTGAAAAAGGTCATTCGTTGCACTACATTGCATTCACTTGCATGTAATCACAAAATAGAGTGAGGGTTTTTAAAAAAGTAATATAGTGGTTAGGTGGAGAGTGAAATAGAGGTTGATCAGTGCAGCTTTTTACATCGATTCAACACCGCACGCACACATGTAATTGGAATGAGACGACGCCGCATATACCAGATATGTGGCAACAGGGGGTAATTGGAGAAAGAGAGGCGCAAAGACGGAGAATGCGTATATATGAGACAAATTGTGAAGCTATGTGACAGAAATTAACATGATTATGAGTGGCAATAATCTACGCTCGAAACCTTGTCATCCAGTTGTCAACTCTCCTTGAAGAGGGATAGACAATCAGCAGAAGTGTAGTGAGAGCTGTGTGTTAGCCAAAATTAGTAGACAGCAATTTACGTCAGTGTTTACGCCCCAAATTTTGGTCATGAGAAGAAAACAAGAACAAAGACTTTACGTGTGCGGACACGATTCGCAGATATTATGATTTGACCTTCAAAGGAACAGCCACAAATATAGATGACAGATTAACTTTCAGCGAGAAAACAACCAATCAGTGAGAAGACGCTATTTCTCTGCCAGTAATAACGAGGAATAATGTACATAAAAATCTATAAATATCTGTTGATTTCCTGAATAAACAATGTGCTGCTTGGCCCGTGTCTTCTGTCGTCACAGTAGTATCTGTTAGGGTTGTCCATTGTCCCAAGTTTTTTGTGATTGGTTACCTCCATCATTGATGTACTTATGGAACTGCCGACCGACCGATAGCTGCTACCTTCACGTGGTAGTCAGGTTTGCTTGCATATCGCAATGACCCCCCCCCCAACAACAACAACCTACACTGGCTGGAAGTAATGTTCCTACAGGTCTTATCATGCCATTGAGTCATATAAATAAAAAGAAAGGGTGTTCAGCGATGAGTTACTGCTCTTTCCGGCGATATCATTGTCACGCTCTGTACAATCGCATGTACACACACAGTAAATTGTCTTGGCAGCAAAATGAATATTTCCAAAGATTTGTCGTTAGAATTTTAAATAACAAATTTTGTTAATGGGTTATAAACAAAAGTAAGATGTAATAAGCAAGGTGAGTGACGTAATCTGATTGACCGGGTTGAATAGAGCTCCGCAAGGATGACAAACTGAACACAAGTCAAGTCAACAAACATCTGAGCGTCGGTGGCACAGTGGTTAGGACTCTCGCCGACCATACACATGGTTCAGGGTTCGAGCCCACGCCGACGCACACCTGATATCTATGGTCGGCCTGCAAAATTTGGGCTACCGATATCCATGCTGAAAATTCCATACTTGTACCAAAAATACAGTGTGGAATCAAGCTGTTACCGAAAATAAAAATAAAATACTACGGGGTAGCGAATCAAGAAAATATTATGCAATTAAGAAACAAACAAGCAAGAAAAAAAGACGGAGGAAAAATTACGTTTTTTGGTGTTAACACCGTAGATCAGGTGCACTGTACATGTAATCACTGAACAAACCTCTTCGATTGTGTGCGGAGTTCAAGATTTAACATCTGGTGAATTGCCATTGCTTCTGTGTGATTTGAAGAAGTTTGATTCGTACTCGTCTTCTAGCAAGATTCCCACGTATTTTGTAGATAACTTTGAAGTTCATTTGTGGGTTGATTAGCTTGGTCTCAGCATTCCATCAGGTGTTCCAGGATAGAGCTGTGGTTGGGTGGGGGGGGATATTTTTTCTCATTTATAAAACCATGACTGTGGATAAGTATTCGGTGGTACGTTTGGATACCACACACTATGAGATATAACCATTGAAAGTGGAAGGCACGAAAGGACAAGTTAGTTGTGTTTGATCATAGGTGTCTGTCTCCCTTGTTAAATGGTATTATGAAGTGAGACCTTAGTTGAGTGTTAGGTAAGGAAGGGGAAATCAATCAACGAGGCTGTGAAGCTACATTGACTGAGATGGTTAGGACGTCTTACTTGTGCTCAGTCATCGCCTTCCTCGACAGTGGACAATGTTAGCTGATATAGGATCAGGCTGAAAAAGAGCTAGCGGCGGTCAAACCAAAACATGGCCTCATCAGTCAATGAAATCCACAACAGTTAGTTTAAGTCACTCAGGAAGGTGTAGACTTCCTGGCTGGTTGGGGTCCTTGGGACGGTAAACACCAATGAAGACTGGATACAATTCCTGATATTTCTCAGAATCGTTCTCAATAGCTGGCTGGCGCAGATGCATCCACTCCTTGTGACTTATAATACCCAATAAAACCAGATTGTTCTTCAATATTACTATTCTTATTGCCTCACATCTCTGTTTACTTTCTCTATTTTGCGTTTCTTTCTACTTCTCTTGCTTTGTGGGCTACAAGGGGGGGGGGTGACCAGTAGGGCGCACCAGGTCAGCCGTAAGGACAAATACTAGCCGAAGACATTGGCTAGCAGTTGCTCTATATCGTGAATTGGCAGAAGTTAGAATTCATGGGCTAGCCATTGGATCGGGTTCCAGTGGCTTAATGGTATACGAGCTCGCTCGCCTTGTAACCAGAAGGTCCTGTGTTCGAACCTTGGTGTGGCGCTGATGTGTTTGTTAACAATAATTAGTCAGTGTCAACATGTCAATGGGGTGATAATTTACGAAGAAAATTAATAAACACGATTAAATTTTGGAAAAATGAAGAGTTATTTAGGAATTAGGGTGTGCACAGGTTTATTACGTAACAGATTGTTGCAGAAAATAAAACGAATTGGACAATGATAATTTGTAACTAAGGTTGAAGTGCTCATAAGAATAAAATAGTTTTACAAGGATAACACGTAATTAAAGATAAAGTAGTCAGAAAAATAAAATAATTTGGACAATCATAATTTTTATACTTTTTAAATGTTTAGGTGGAGGGGAACGAAGTAGTCCAGTTTATACATTCATGTAACGATGGTCAAGGTAAGGAAAGTGGCTGTATAAATTTCTTCTGAACACACAGGTTTGGCTTCTTCTTCGGGTGGATTCCTATTGCTTCAGCTGTCTGTAAAAGAGGAACTCGTAGAGCGAAATTAAGATTAGTAGGAATGCGATAAATAATTTTGAACGCGGTATTACCATCAACCTTATGCTCACTATCTACAAGGTGTGCTACAGTAGAGCTACGAATAGATCTTGTTTGTCCCTTGCTGCTTAACCATGTTGGATGATGTTCGGAAATACGATATGATGAACCTGCCTAATTGTACGCCCAATATAGCTGGCTGGCTCCGCAGCTGCAGTCAAACTGGTAGATACACATAGAGAGCAGGCATATTTATGTAGTTTATCCTTATTTCTCGAACGTAGAATATGGGTGGTTGTGAAGAGACAACGTACTTCTGTTGCATAATAAGCTCTTTTAGCTGCATTCTTCAGGTGCTCGCTGTTATTATTTAGTTGATGCTGTCACCGAGGAACTGCAGTCTTATGAACAGTGCCAGAGAATTTCTAGAAGCCTGGTACTCAAGTGAATTAGCAATTAACAAACACATTATTATAGACCAAATCTACCAATTAATAAAAAGTAAATCACATGTGACAAGAAAGTTCAAATTCCAAGTAAGTGAATAAAAATGATCAATACAGATATCAATTGACTACCAGTCAGGAAGATGATTACCAGAAGGCACCATTCTGTCATTCATGAAGAATTTAAATCAGTTCATTTCACATGCTAAAACTTGCTTTGAAGATGTTGTCTAGAATGTGGAGGACGAAAGCTTCATAATTATAAACCAACCAGCTCCTTAGAAAACACCAATAATTCTAAATAATTATGTTGGCTTACAATCACTTGACGTCCATATTTTACCAAGTTTTCGTTTGCTTTTAAACACTATTCATATTAATTGGGGGATTGTGACTAGCAGTGGAATCTACCAGGATGCGCATTTCGTCCTATCTGGGAGTTGTCAGCCATCGGGATGTACCTCCATTCCCCAGTGAGTGATGATGTTCCCACCGAAGCGCGAACCCAGTGACCATAATCTCAAACGCCAAAGCGTTATCCTGAGATCGAGCACTTCGGTCCAATCAATCGATGGGAAAATCTAAAATTCCGTTAAACTATTCATTGATTATTTGTAGCCTGTCCAGTTAAAACTTGTCCATTGTCAATATTTCATACAAAAGTCCAAAAAAATGAAGACATATGACTAGCAGGCGATATGAGTGTATAGACGAAAACCACTGAATGTCTTCTGGTTCTGTAATTCACATCAGAAATTAACTTAAACAGTTTCCAGTTGTTGAGACTAACTTTCATTGTCCATGAAAACAAAATAATTCTATTTCAGATATATAACAGAAAACAGAAATAATTCACTAAAGAAAATCTTTACTATATCTGTACTCAATAAAAATTTTCCGTCACAACCAACATCAAGTTGTAGAATCACTGACAGTTGTTTCACCCTTGTTTCCAACTCTTTAGCAATAAGCACTTAATACCCCTCGAAGAGGTCAAAACCATAATCTTCAGGTTACCAAGTTAATTGAGCTCTTCCAGCTGCGTTCATCTGGGTACATCGCTGATGAAAAGCTTGAACTCAAACCATTGGAACGGCTCTCCATAGGTGGTGTTTAAATCACCTAAATCTGGCTAGCAAGCATCACTGGTTGATATGAGTGGTATACAACTACTACTCATCTCAACCAGTTAGTAGTATATAGTCCTACACATTTGTACTTGCTTTCTTGGTTACCATGTATTGGGGTGATTTATTATTATTATTATTATTATTATTATTATTTAATTTATTATTCCTTTGGGTTCCAAATGGAACATAGGGCTTCAACAACATATCTCCAATTTGTCCTATTTTCTATCATCCTTTTCAACTGGGCTCTTGTTTACCCATGATCTCTTCCTCACACGATTTCCTGCATGTCAACCTCGCACCGACGAACCACTCGTTGCCTTCCATCATTTGGATTCCACTCAAGCGATGACTCGCAGTGAGCGCAATCTCATTCGACGGTTTACCCAATGTATGCCGCATCAGTCGATCTCCATTTTCTCTTAAATATTTGTCGAGTGATTGACTCTCGCCTGTTGGTTTGTTCCACTGAAGAGTTTCTTGTAGTTTAATTCTTTCTGGATGACCATTTGTTCTCCAGTAAGAAGGCAGCTGTAACCTGTTGGAAAGGCTTTTCGTGACACAGCTGGCCAAGTTTCTGACCCATATAGAAGGACCGACTTGATATTGGTGTTGGAAATTCGAATCTTGTTATTTATGTTGGCTGAGTGAGCGCAGCAGAAGATTTCCAAACTGGTTTTAAGTTGATGAAGGTGTGTCTTGCCTTTCCGATTCCACCTGACTGGCTTTAACATCTCCATGTGAGCCCTCCACCTGTGGTTGAAACGATGCCTCCTAGATAAGTGAAGGAGGTAACCTCTGTTAAATCTCTCCCAATGATGGCAACTGGTGCTGGTTGTTTTTCTTGTTACGGTTCGTTGGTTGTCTTCATCACCTGCGTCTTCTCTGTGTTTACCTGCAGTCCTGTTTTCGCTGTCAGCATCTGTCTCTGTCTGTCTGTTTTCGACATAGAACTTTGCACAAATGTGCGGAAGTTCAAGTCGCCACATTCCGTGTAGCACGCGAAGCAAGAGAAGAAAGTACAAGAAAAGCATAATAGAAACAGTGAGCAGAGGTGTGAGACAAAGGAGGAGTAATAACGAAGAACAAAACAGTTTCATTGCAGATCATAAGTCACAGGGAGTGGATGCATCTGCGCCACTGAGAACGGTTTTGAGCCATGTCGCCAATTGTTTCCAACCATAGATTTTTACCGTCCCGAGGACCCCAGCCTGGAAGTCTACACCTTTCTACGTGGCTTAGACCAACTGTTGTGGATTTCATTGACTGGTCAAGCCAAGTTTTTGTTTGACCGCCGCTAGCTTTTTTCCAGCCTGACCCTATATCCGCCAACATAGCTCGTCGAGGGAGGCGATGGCTTGGCATACGTAACACATGTCCTAACCATCTCAGTCTTTGTAGCTTCACGACTTCGTCGATTGATTTCCCCTGTTTACCTAGAACTCTACGCCTAACCTCCATGTTGCTCACCTTATTATGCCACTTTACACGGGAAATAGAACGCAGGCACCTATGATCAAAGACAGCTAGTCTTTTCATGTCTTCCACTCTCAGTGGCCAGGTCTCACTCTCAGCCATAAAGGAGGACGGAGTGGACTGATGAGCAGTACACCCGCCCTTTGGTCGATAGTCGAACATCTCGTCTACGCCAGAGTCGGCGTAAACTAACAAATGCGAAACGAGCCCCTTGTATTCGTGCTGAGAATTCGTCAGAGATCAGCCCGTTGGGGCTGATCAGCATCTCCAGCCAGTTTCTTGCTTTTCACCTGTAAATCTTTGAGTTTGTGTGATATCAGACATATTTTAGCTGCGAAATCCAGATCTTCTAGAGCCTTCTTATCGATCGTCCGGAGTGTTTCTGTCTCCTCACTCTCACAGTGCAATACGACGCATAATCCAGTCCACCACAATTAAGAATATCATAGTGGGTGATGATAGGGAGCCAGATTATCTTACTCTTGTATGCAATTCGAACTTCGCTGAGTTTCCCGCTTGTGGATGTCCTGACACGTGGCCGCAGCGTTGGAGTAGTTTCCCAATCACTTCTCGGTGAACACTGTCTGTCGATGAAGTTGATGGAGAGGTTTGATTGCCATCCTTTACTCTGTCTATCCAATGACGATGCGTAGAGTTGCAAGTTGATCAGCGCGTGGTTTCCCTTTCCTGAATCCAGCCTGTTCCGATGGGTGGCGGAGTTCTGTACCGAGAGCATCCTTTATTCCCTCCAGAATGACGCAACTTAGTATTTAACTTGGGGTGGACAAGAGCATTATCCCACGCTAGTCAGTTCTTGCAGAGGCTTAACTCGATCACCCTTCTTTGGCAGCTTGATGAGATAGCCTTTCTTCCAGTCAGTAGGCACCTTCTCTCCTGTTTCCAGTCCTTCACAGCGAGGAGGGGGGATACCGTCTGGTCTTGCTGCTTTCCCGCTTGAACTTTAGTAGCTTGATCGCATTCAGGATTTCTGCTTTCGTTGAAGCACTGGTGTAATGGAATGAAGAAGATCACATATATTCCGTGTGTGATCTGAATAATTTCAACTTCTAAAGTTCACCGTATAGTAAAATTTTATCTCCTTAAATTGCTTAATTTGTGAATCTAATTCAATGAAATGTAGACTATAATGATGACATAAATGAGATGGATCAATAGAGATACACATACATTTATTGTAAACATATTTTTCTTATTGATTTTGATAAAATGATCGATCCATATTATCTATAACAATAGCATGGATCAACATGAGCTTTTATTTTTAAGTTCTTAGAAGGTTTAGAATCTCTGTAATGTAGGTTTCTCTCTATTTACTTACGTAAACTATTGATCGGTATTCTTATATTTTAGTTAACTTATGACAGATGCCAGAGTCTAAGTCTGTCTGTTCAGTTGAACAGATCCACAAGTTCATGATGGATCGTGTCAAGGTTTGTCAGTAATGATTACATTATTATTGTTTCCTTTAGTTAATAGAGGAGGAACATAGGACTTCAGCTTAAAGTCTCCATTGCGTTCACTTCTCTGCCAATGTTTCCACCACCTGACTTCACGTCTTCCCACATGCTGTCATCTTTTCTTCTCAGCACGACCTCCTCCTCCATGTCAGTCTAGCACTGACGACCAACTCTTCAGTTCCCATTCCGTCGGGTTCTACTCTAGCAATGGCCTAGCGTGTGATTTCACTCACTTGATGGTTTGTTTTCTCAGAGTATGGTCAGTCCACCAACTGCATTTCTTCCGGCATGTTTGTTGCAGAATTGGTTCCTTCTAGGTTTGTTCGTCTTTCCCAGAGATCCCTGTTGCTGATCTTTTCTAGCAGACCATCTGATCTTGAGTATCGGGCGAAGACAGTTGTTGGTAGAGGTCTGTAGTTTGTTCGAAGTGTTGTTCGCGACACGGCGCCAAGTCTCTGATCCGTATAGTAAGTGGTACTGACTTGATATGGAGTTGAAAATCAGGATCTTACCCTGCCTTCCCGATCCTCGCTGCTTTGATATCCTCATCAGTTCCGTCCGCCTGTATTTGAAACGATGCTTCCCAGGTAGGTAGGTGAAGGAGGTCGCCTCCTTCAAACTTCTCCTATTTATGCTGGCTGATTGTTGTCTGTTGCTGTTGGTCAGGAGTCTTCATCACCACATTTGTTTTCTCAGTGTTCACCTGAAGTCCTATCTTCTCTGGATTCTTCTTCTATCGACTTGTTGCTTCTCATCAGTTGCATATATTCCAGTTTGTGGGAAATCAGACATATATATGTTATCGACGAAATCCAGATCCTCCAAGTTTTTGTACCGGTCCACTTTATGCCTGCCATTCATCTTAAGGTTTAATTTTTTCCAAAAGTTTTATTACATAAGAATGGTTCTAGTTACTATTAATATTTATCCTTAAGCTTCCCAATTGGATTCTACGACCTCAGCATAACGTCTCCATTGTATTCTGCTACTTGTGACTTTTTTTAATTGACTTCAAAACTGCTCCACCAAAATTTCATTTCCTGTTCACATGATCTCCCCTATATAAGTTCTCGCAGACAAGTCTATTTCGTCGTGGACTTCTAATTCAGGTTCTAGTATTGGTTTGTAGGGATTTTTGTTTGATTGGTTACAGGATTTTATTATGAGCTGACATCGGTAAGAGAACTATTGAAGAACCAACGGGGAGTCTTGGAGAGCGGTTTCCTCCAAGTTTGGGACTCTTCACAGTACGCACCTACCGGGTTCAGCAGGTCGGGTGTCGGATAAAATCTCTTCACAAATGATATTCGCTAGTGCCAGTTTCGCCATATCGTGAATTGGCAGAATCTTGAGTTCCTGGACTGGCCATTGGATCGGGCTCCAATCGCTTAATGGTCTACAAGCTCGCCTTGTAACCAGGAGGTCCTAGGTTCGGACCGTGGTGGTGAGTGCGTGCTGTGAAGAGTCCCAGACTAGAACAACGAAACAGCTGTCTGGCAGTGCTCCCAACTGGATTTCCAATGGTTCTCTAACCGATGTCAGCTCATGATGCAATCCTATTGTGGTGAGAGCTAGCTGCCAGCCAAAATTGGTAGACAGTAATTTACGTCAGTGTTTACGTCCACAATATTGGCCATGAGAAAAAAAACAAGAACAAAGATTGACTCAACAACCTGATATGTATCCACATATATATATTTATGTGTGTGTGTGCATGTTGGTCTCTCTTTCTGTTTGCTCGGTTAGTCTGTGACCACTTCACTTGTGTGAACTTGTCTCCTTTAATAATGTGTATTCTCCTTATATTATATTATATATAATATGAGTGTTTGTTGACAGTCCGTTGCTTGGTGACATATATCCATATATGTTTGTTGGCATGTCTGCTATATTCGCTATGTATAATTGGATCGACACTCCATTATAATTAGCCATTCATGTTAAGACTGTCTAATGATTTTTCCCACGCTTGTCTGAATTATTATATATATTCGCATTCACAATTTGTGTGAACTACTTTACTTTACAACTACTTGACTTGCTTACCACTTTGGTGTGAGACCATTTATTTTCGTCTCCTTGTGTTTCGACAATAGAAGTATCATCGCAAACCTAGTGGTCTTCTGATTTCCGCCTTCTCGCGTCAGGACTATTAGTTTCTCGACCAGTCCATAACAATAATTTAGCGACGAGTACATAACAATTTGGCGACGGGGAAACTAGTACATAACACAATCACAGCAGACTTTGTTTACGTAGGCGGATACAATTTGCAGATAGATAATCTGACATTCAAGAAACGGCCACAAAGAGATGAAAGATTAACTTTCAGTGAGAAACAACCAATCAGAAGACTATGTTTCTCTGCCAACAATAATCTATAATAATGTACATGAAAATCTATAAATGTGTGTTGATTTCCTTAATAAACGATATGTTGCCTGACCCTTGCCTTCTGTTGTTACATTTGGTGTCGCTGCTTACTGACAAATGGAAAGCCTATGCCCTGCGGTTTTTGATAGGGACATGGATCTTCGGGCAGGACTTTGAGGCTTCTCGCAGTTGAGTGACGTTCACTATCAGGTTGCTACTTGAGACGCTGTTGGTACGTGGGGAGAAAGCAGCATATGAAAGTATGGGGCGAAATACCGACAAATGTGCGACAGAGTCAGTCAGGCAAACACTTTCCAAGATGGGAAGTACCACATATGGTCACATTGAGATGCGGTTACCCAGACTGAATCGCAATGGTAAACAAAGAGATACAGATGAACATCAGCGAGCGCCGAGATTCCAGACAGCAAGACAAACGAGCAAAGCCCCTAGAACCAAGAAGACCGAACCAACTTCAGTCGCAAGTCTTTGACGGGGGAACGAGTGTGGTGAGAGCCGGCTGTTAGCCGAAATTGGTGGACAGTAATTTATGTCAATGTTTATGTCCCCAATTGTTATGTTGCTGCTGCTGAGTGGTTAATAGTAGTTTTCCCCGTCGCCAAATTGTTATGTACTCGTCGCTAAATTATTGTTATGTACTGGTCGAGAATTTAATAGTCCTGACGCAAGAAGGCGGAAATCAGAAGACCACTAGGTTTGCGATGATACTTCTATTTTCCAAACACAAGGAGAAGCAATAAGTGGTATCACACCAAAGTAAGTCAAGATAAGTCACACAAATTGTGAGAGCGAAATATATATGACCATCCAGACAAGTGTGAACAAATCACTAGACAGTCTTAACATGAATGGCTAATTATAATGGAGTGTCGATCCAAATATACATAGCAAAATATAGCAGACATGTCAACAACAACCATATATGGATATATGTCACCAAGCAACGGACTGTCAACAAACACTCATATTATATATAATATAAGGGGAATATACATTGTTAAAGGAGACAAGTTCATACAAGTGAAATGGTCACAGACTAAGAGAGCAAACAGAAAGAGAGATCACCATACACACACACATATATATATATATATATGTGGATACATATCACCTCCCCTTTTGAGAAGATTGATGATTAGTAGGATGTTTACCTGGGGGTTTATCTGGAACCTTTGAGCTTGTTGTTGACGTCTGTCGTTTCGTCTGCTGTTGGGTTTGCGGCTTCGTCCGGAATTGTCTGACATTTTATGCTTCTTGACTGCATTGCATAGCGAATTTAGTGGGACATCAGCCAGATGCAAACGATCGAACCAATCAAGTCCCAAAAGATTTAAATCACTCTTGGTGACGTAGCAAATTCCTGTGAATTTGGTATTGCGGAAGGAAACAGAACATTTGAGTTCACCAATTAGTTTGAGCCGCCCACCACAGGCGCTGACAAGAGTCTGGGAAGTATTTGCGATTGGTGGTCTGCCAATATTATTCCAAAGTTTCTCTGATATAACAGTAATATCAGAGGCGGTATCTAGCTGCAGACGTGTATCATGACCATTCATCTGAAGGTCAATATATTTCCGCATACCTGGTGTTGTGACTTGACAGGTTGCGCGTAGACTCAATGATCTTTTTGGAGATTTAGGACCAACAGTTTGTCGAGCTTTTGCTGGATTATGACATCTGGGTTTGCGTGGCTGACAAAAACCATTTTTATGACCGATGATTTTGCACTTGCTGCAACGATGATTTTTGTATGGGCAAGACTTTACAAAGTGCCACGCGCCACAATGCCAGCATGGTGATGGTGGGGTCTTCTTTGCAGTATTTTGTGAAGTTGGACGAGTATGTGTAGATTTCCGCGGAACATTAGAGAAGGTGGGTCAGGAGTGGATGATGAGAGATTTTTGCTCTTTCGTAATGCATGAATATCAGAGCTTCTCGAAGGTGTTGATTCGACCAGGTGTGTGTCTTTCTGCAAATTAATCAGCCGTTGATATTCATCAGCTATGTCATGTAATGTTAACTTAGGATTTTGTTCTAGCTGATTGAGCAGTCGAGTTCGGATATCTGTGAAACGAGGAGATTGGAGACTGCATATGAGAATCAAGGCTTTGAATTGATCATCTGTTAAGGACCTGAGTCGAAATCTCTCACATTCTCGGTTGACTGTGCCAACGTGAGTAAGAAAATCATCATTTTCATTCATTGTCAGCTTGAGGCAACGATAACGTATGCTGAATAATGAGGAGTGGTCTCCAAAATGTTCACGCAGCAGCTTTATTGTATCATCGAAACACTTGTCACGTGGTTTCTGGGTAAAATTAGGTTGCAGTACCGTTCATATTCTGCCGGACCCAATTTACGTAACAACACTCGCACCTTCCAGGCATCGTCTTGTGAGGCGAGATCAACAGTGAATAAATCCTCATAACGTTGATACCATGTGTCAAAAGTGACATTAGCATCTGGATCATAATTGAACTGTGAAATACTGTTCACAATTCCGTCGACAGATGGTAGCATGGTATGATTGGGATTGCTTGAAGGTGAAGCTGGACCAGTCTGTTGGTTGACGAACATTTCCATTAATTTCATTTGTTGTTCAAATAATAATTCCAATTTAGAAGGATCCATAGTAAATTGTTATGTTGCTGCTGCTGAGTGGTTAATAGTAGTTTTCCCCGTCGCCAAATTGTTATGTACTCGTCGCTAAATTATTGTTATGTACTGGTCGAGAATTTAATAGTCCTGACGCAAGAAGGCGGAAATCAGAAGACCACTAGGTTTGCGATGATACTTCTATTTTCCAAACACAAGGAGAAGCAATAAGTGGTATCACACCAAGTAAGTAGTCATACCAGTTGTGGGAGCGAAATAAATATGAATGTCCAGACAAGGTGTGAACAAGCAATAGACAGTCTTAACATGAATGGCTAATTGTAATGGAGTGTCGATCCAAATATACATAGCAAAATATAGCAGACATTTCCTTAATAAATGATCTGTTTCCTGGCCACTGTCTTCTGTTGTTACATGTGTAGTTCAATACTGGGTGATATCGTCGACACTGGACATCAACTTGCCTCTAAAAAGGCTTTTAAAGTTATTTATCGTACTTCACCCGATCTTTCGCTTCATGCTCTACAAGTATGCCTTTTAAACCTACAAAAGTGGCAATCAGAATTCACCTGGACAAACCAAGTCTTGCTAGGTTCAAAATAAATTGGTGTTGCCCCTTTCTTTACCGTGGTCAGCTACATAATATGCATCGAGTTTTACAAAAGATTCTCATCTCCTCTTGTAACTATCTTTAGACTTTGATGATACTGGATGGCTGGAGGCAATCGACAGGAAGCCCTACTTGGACCTAGGTTTCGTACTGGTTGGCACTCACCAGTCAGCAAGGCGTATCCGCAACTGCTTTAAAGGAACTCATGTCCGTTTTGAAATTCGAACTTGGGTTACCCAGTGTTAACTGCAGTCAGAGACGTTGCCGCCAAGCTATTCGGCCTCGCGACTGACCTCCCGTAGGACTCTATTGGATACTTTTGTTGGAAACTAGTAACTAACTACTGTGTTGTGTCTTGTCCTTTATTTGGTACAGACTGAATTCTATCTACCTAGGTCAGGCAAGGCTTCCTGTGGCCGATTGCCTCCAGTCATCTAATATCATAAAATCAACATGCACCGTGATGGCGAGCTACCTAGTGGCATGGTGGCCAAATTACAAACCTGACTGACTGATAGAATTCAGTCCGCACCAAAGAGAGGACTAGATAGACACATCACACTAGTTACTAGCTGGTGTGTAGTCAGCGTGTCTTTTGACTTTTTTATTTTACTATGATTACATTTCTTGCTAATTCAACTAACTTGGTTTCAGAATTTCATCATGAACTGACTTCAGTTGCTCACTAGTAATTAACCCTATTCAGGTAAGTAGTTGCCTGGGTTCCGGGGGAAATCGTAACCAGTGAGGTAATGCAGGTTGTGTATGAGACAAATACTCGCCACAGATGATATTCGTTAGTGCCGGTCTCGCTGTGATCGTGAATTGGCAGAAGCTCGATATCATGAACCATTTGGTCGTGCCCAAACGACTTAATGGTCTACAAGCTCACTAGTCTCGTAACCGGAAGGTCCTAGGTTTGAACCCTGGTGGTGGGTGAGTGCTGTTGAGGAGTCCCAAGCCAAGACAAAGCGGCTCTCCAGTACTCCGTACAGGTTTCCCAATGGTTCTCTAACCGAAGTCAATTCATAATGAAATCTTGAAATCAATCAATTCCCTGCAAACCAACACTTGAATATCAATTAACTTGTGTGTGTGAGTGTGTCTAAGTATTCTTACGTAATCCTGCTTAGTCATACTATTCTTCTTGGTCATCATTATCTTACAAATTTATTGATTACGTAATAAATTGTTGTTGTTAACCCCTACGAATTAACTGACCCTGAACCTACTGGTAAATTTTTTTGATGAGTTTTAATATCTTTTGTTCAGCACCCGCCCATCTCCACCTTATACCAAAAATTGTTAACCACTTGATTGGTATGAGGTTGATGTAAAAAGAACTGAATATTAGTATAAAACCAATGTCGGCGACCATACCACGTTGAAAGCACCAGTTCTCGTCCGATCACCGAAGTTAAGCAACGTCGGGCCCAGTTAATACTTGCATGGGTGACCGGTTGGGAATACCAGATGTTGCCGGCTTTTGCGTCGGTTGCACAGCGGTTAGGACGCTCGCCGACCATGCGCATGGTCCGGGGTTCGATCCCCGGCCACTGGACGCACTCCTTAACCTCAGTATGCCAGAAATAATCCTGGTAAAGAGGAAAGGTTGGCATGAGGTGGTTAGCAACCCCATCCAGTAGAAATAGTCACCACTGCTACAGAAACTTCAAGCCACTAGCTTGAGGCCCTATGTTCCAGCACTGGGAACGTGAAGGAAAAAAAATTGAAAAGGAATCCATATTTCTTTCCTCAATTTGTTGTACTTTCTAAATATGTAAATGAGAATTTTCAAATTTCTGCATATATTTATCAGATGTTGATTTTTAGGGGGATTTGATTGATTGGTTACATAATTGATCACCAGCTGATATCAGTTAGAGAAGTACTGGAAAACTAGAAAGTACTGGACAGATGTTTTGTCCTGATTTGTGTGCTGATGAAGAGTCCTAAATTAGGACGAAACAGTCGTCCAGTACTCCATGCAGGTTTCCTAATAATTCTCTAACTGATGTCAGTCAGCTTGTAATCAATCATGTAACTAATCAATCAAATCCCCCTACAAACCAACAAGTGATAATTAATCCGACATTCACTAGAGACTGACCGTATGCAGGAATTACCTGGAGTTCTATTGAGAAGCCGTAACTATCAGGTTCCACCAAGTCAGATAGGCGCCCCTGACAATAGCTGGCGATTGCGCTAAATATATACATAACACTAAATGGAAGAGGTTGGAATTTATGGGCTGGCCATTGGATTGGGTCACAGTGCCACTTTTATTCCTGCTTTGTTAGGAATTCTCCTTCTCTGTATGGCATTCAACCCCCTCCCCCTCATAAACTCAGTCAGAAACAAGCTTTGTCGGTGAAAATATCCTGTGGAGCCAATTAAACAAAACAATTTAGTTTATCTAATACCCTACCTGCAATGGTTGTCAGTGAGGTCAAATACATAGGTCAAACTAGTAGAACAGATGCAGTCAGTCAGACTAGCCGATCATAAAAGCCTAGCAGCAAAATCTAGATTGGTTGACCCAAATAAGATAAGAAATCTAGAGAATAGTCAGTTCAGCTATAGCACTACACGACATGCAATCAAACACAACCATACAATAGGATGGGATAAGATGACGGTTTTGAAATCTAATGTGGAAGGATAGGTTGATAACAGAAGCTTTGTTTATCGAATCAACTGAAAAGAATAGGTGTAATAGGAGTGATTTAACACCTGTCCACCCGGATATCTGAAAAATTCTTCTACCGCTACGACGACTAATAGGAACGCAGGAAAATAATTGTGAAAGGAAAGTTCCGAAGTTGTGTGATGATAATTGATATGATTATGAACGATAAATTATGTTAGAAACATTGTCACCCACTAAATAATACTGTTTCACTATGTGATGTATCTAATAAAAAACAAATAGGGAAGTAAACTAACGAGTTTGTGAGAATTCAATTAACATCAAGGTGGATTCCATTTCTTAGTTAACATTAATTTACAACAGCATTTGTGCATCTCTGCGGTGCAATGGTATAATTCTCATTGACCACGCCGCAAGTGTTTCGAAGTTCGACTCCCACCCAGCTCATTCCTAAACCTCCCTTAGCTGGTAGTCAACCTGACAAAGAGGGAAGGTTGAACAATTGAGGCCAGTAACCCCAACCCATAAAAATGCTGTGACTGAACTGAAACTTCAACGCTGAAGCCTTCTGTATTCCATTTCAATTGCAAAACAAAGAAAATAGGATCGTTTAAAACTAATAAGCTCTGAACACCTTTTTCTTTCTAGGCTGGAAGGTCCAAGCCCTTGGGCACTCAGACTAAAGGGCAAGTGAGTCATCACTCCTCCACTGGTCTGAAGTTTAAATAACCAATAGTTTCTAAACACCCTGGATATATACTCACGATTAGATTTGATGGTACTGCAGATATCCAGCAAGTCGACTGAACCATAGAATTTTAACAACCTAAGAGGAAGTCGCAGTATTAGACTGAAAAGGGATAAATTCATTTGATCGCAAAAAAAACTCGATATATGCTCTAAAAATTTAGATATTTCTCCCAATTAAAGTAAATTTCATTCAAGGTGAGATAAAACAAAACACTCAGAATGAAAAGATTTCTTTTCTTTACAACATTACAACAAAAATCAATAAAATCAAATAACTGATCAAAATAAACAAGTGATTACACTCTCCAGTGTGTATATGTGTGTGTGTGACAAGCACTTGTAGGAAAGAAATTTCCCCATAAAAAAGGTTCAATAAATAAACACGATACTACTAAATTCTAAAAGGTTCTTAAATTTCATATAACAAGTCTCTTATTTCTTTTACTATGAACATTCCTCAATATTTATGATTAAAAAACTGTAGAGTTACTATGCGTGTTGTAAGAAAAAGAAAATGGAAATTAAAAGTGATCTACCTTATCATATTTTCTTTTTTCCAACCAAAAAATTAAGCATGTTCGTTACATCAAAAACAACTAATATTTTGCACAAAAATGAGCTTTCATTGCAACATACATATAATAATGAGAATAAATTAATTTTAACATAACACAGAAATGTTGGGCTAGTCCGTTGAAAAATAAATATCTTATAAAGTTAGATCTTATTTATACAGTTTTCCTCTCTTTTGATTGGCTCATTAATAGTCACTTCAAGGTCATCTTGTGTGTGTGGGTGTTGATAAGAAGAAAGCGTATTCTTATTGGTCAATCAGTGCTTCCTTCTTGAAACATTCATTATTTATCGATTCATACTAAATCAGACTGAAAGTTATTGATTTTATACACTTTTAAACTGCATGTAATATGATGGTCAGATGCATTATGAACTCGTAAAAATGGTGAGTTAAGAAAATTGATTGTTAACATTAGAAGCAAACGAAAACGAGAATGCTTATGAATGAAAGAATAAATAAACAATGAAGATAATTTTTTTTTGAATAGATTGATCATTTTCACAAATTATATTCTCGTTTATTAGTATAATCATCGTCAGAATTGTCGTTATGATTATTAGTAGTATCATAGTGTATAATTGAAACACTTCCTTTGCGCATTTGTGAAGGCATAGGAGCTGAAGTGTAATTATATTGATTATTTGTATAAGTTCGTTCAATTTTATGCTCAGAATGCACTGAATACATTCTTGGTGTACTTGGTTCAGACATTGTTGAAATTGAAATGACTCTGTTACGATTCACTGTCGGAGCATTATTACTAAGGTCAGGATTAATTGTATGTTGTTTTGATACGTAGATAATTCGTGGAGATTGTGAGTTTATTGCATGTGAATTATTATTGTTAGTATTATTATTAGTATTACTCACGCTAGTAATATTATATTTTTGTGTAGGTGAGGTTGACGCTTTCATAGCACTTTGACTTCTATCAATTATTCGATCAGTATAAGCTTCAGGATTACGAAGAGTGCTTGATGAAAATTCTGGTAGCTTAACTCTGGTCATCTGTCCATTTCTATAAATAAGTGGCATATCGTAATAGGCTCGATCGTCTGATAGTAGTTGTCTTGACATACTGACGAGTGTTTCTGTACTACCTGTTGGTGTCTTATCCTGTTGACGAGATTGACTTGAATTCTTGGCAGTAACTCTGATCTGGTTTAATTGAGAGTCATTTCCGACATGACGGATATCAGGATTCTGACGATCGATCTGTAATAAAAATTCTGATGTTTAAAATTACTGTCAGACAATATATACATACATTTGCAATTAATTAACCAGCTCAGAGAACGCTATTAATTGCAAATCATCCACCTGAGCTACAATCTTCTCTATTATTTCAAAATCTTACGAGCTTGATACGCTTCTGTGGTGTCGAAAATGGGAAAACTTTACTAAAAGGCAACTATCCTTTCTTCATGAATGTCTCCGCCAGCAGATTCTACCTGCTGGTGTCAAATATATACCGCCAATTAACTGCCCTCTAGGCTGAAAATTAGTCAAACAACATGGAAAACAAACATGGTGAAACTAATAATCACGGATGCACACAATAGGATTAAAAAATACCAGCATATAATTAGATTTCAAAAAGAAAAGGTTGAACAAACTCTTACTGCAGAACATCTGTCAACATTGAATACTGCCATTAAAATACTAAGCGAACGACACAAGGAGCGAAGATGAGTTATCCTCAAAGAAAAACTAGCTAAGACATCCAAACAACCATTTGAAGAAACGCTAAATGATTGAGCAGTAAATCTATCGAAACAATCATTATCGAAAGCAGAAGAACAACTTCTTCAGAAAAGACTCAACTACAATACTGGTGACGCTTCAGTAACAGATTTCTGTGCTTCCTTAGAATCATCACTGAAATTATCGAAATTAAATGAGGAAGTACAACAAGAAATACGTCAATGTATCATACCTATACTCAAACAGAAAAGACATAATTCCAAACTTAGCAGTGAAGAACAAAATGCATTGAAGAATAGAAAAGATATAGTTATTCTACCCGCTGATAAAGGAGGAGCAACAGTAATCCTGGACACAGAGGACTACATATGGAAAGCAGAGGATTTACTGAAATAATAATAATGTATATCAACAGCTGACCAAAAACCCTATACAAACATTAGATAACAAAATCAGAACAACGTTAAATAAACTAACGAAATCAAGACAAATTACAGAACAAGATCAATAGCGAATGAAATCTAACGGACCTATTTTACCTCGATTCTATTGTAGGCCAAAACTACACAAACCAAGCATTCCCTTACGACCAATCGTTTCGCTTCCAGGAGCATGAACATATAATCTCTCTAAAGAACTTTTCAGGAAATTAAATTACCTAACAGAATCATGCGACCATCCTATCAATCGTCAATCCAATTTTTAGAGAAAATCAAAAACATTCAGTTAGAAGACAATGAAATAATGGCGTTCTTTGATGTTACAGCATTATATACTTCAATCAGTCCAAAACTAGCCCCAGAAACTATGCAACAATTACTCTATATTGATGAAAACATAAAAACACAATGTTCAACTTGGATAGAACTCATAAAATTATGCCTTACAACATACTTCCAATTTAATACTCAAATGTATGAACAGATAAAAAGGAAAACCAATGAGATCGCTCATATTAGGATTAATAGTTGAAGCCGTCATGCAAAGATTAGAATTAATAGCTCTATCTATAATTAAACCGAAAATCTGGGTACGTTACGTTGATGATGCATTTGTAATAATTAAGAGAAATGATTCAGAATATACCAATAAATTAATAAACAACATATTTGAAGACATGAAATTCACCACAAGAGAAGAAGAATTAAATGACAAATTCCCATTTTTAGATGCCTTAATCAGGAGAACCAATACAGGAAATTTAGAAACACAAGTATATAGCAAATCAACGCACACAGATCAAATACTCAACTGAACTGTAACAGGCATTACATCGGCCAAAGTGGACGCCCCCTTCGAATTACAATCTAAGAACACAAATCAGCCGTGAAAAGACACGATATATATTCTTTCATATCAATGCACATACAGACAATTATGGACATAAGTTTGATTGGGATTATTTCGAAATCTTAGACAGAGGAAACACCAAAAGGAGTGCCAGGGAATTCCTACAAGCCTGGTACTCAAACGAATATGCAGTTAACAGACACGTTAATGTAGACCAAATATACCAAGTTGTTATGTACTCGTCGAGTAGTTAATAGTCCTGACGCGGAAAGAGGGAAATCAGAAGACCACCAGGTTTACGATGATACTTGTATTTTCCAGACAAGGAAAATAAATGTCACACTAGTGTGTGAGTGAATCGCTACAAGTGTGCGAAAAAGTGTGTGAACACGAATGATGTATAAGTGTCTAATACAAAGTATATATGAAAATGGCTAATACACATGAACCAATAAGATAACGTCTTACCATGATTGGTTGCAATGTCATGTGATAACAAGGTCATACATGTTTATTTAGTTAGTGGACAGACAAAAGAATATTGTCACTTATACACATAGCAAAATATAACAGACTGTCAAAAACAAAACACACATCATGTGGATACATATCACAAGTAATAAAAAGTAAGTAATGTGACGAGAAAGTTTAAAATCCAAGTCAATAGAAAATGGTCAATACATATGTGTAGATGGTTACCGGGAGACGCAATTATATCACTCATGAAAAATTCAAATCATTTCACTTTATGCTAAATATTGCGCTGAATGGATGCTGTGCAGAAGTACGACGAAAGCTCCGCAACTAAACCAACCAGCTCAGAGAACACTATTAATCGCAGATCATCCACCTGTGTTACAAAACTTCTCTATTATTTAAATATATATATATATATATAATGCGTAAAATATACCACTTACATCAACCGGTGGTATGTGCTAGCCAGACCAATAGAAGTGATCGGAACTCCAGACAGCCGCTTCGTCTGCTCGGGTTCGAAATCATCAGCGATGTACCCAGCTTGACTCAGCTCAGATAGCCAAAGTATTTCAAACCACCCGACCTATGGCTAGCTGCTTAGGCGAGCTGGTCATTCCACAAATGGAATTCCAATGTTTAGACAATTTCTATCTGAATAGCTAACCAGCTGACAAGGGCGAAGTTCAAGGATAGCGAGCGTCCCAGGAATGCGAACGTTCAAATGACCTTGAATGCTTGCTAGCCGTTGGTTGAGGAAACTTACCATTAACATTCTAGAGCGAAAATGAACGCTGTTCCTCATCTGCTCAGATTCTAATTTCACCCAGATCACGTATTTCAATACTGTCTGGATAAGGGATTAATTGGACGTTCTCTTATATATAACTGTGGTGGTGCTTCAATGATTCAGCATTGATGGATATATATTTAGATGTACACAGCGTAGGAAACGAATAAGTGTTCGCATTGGTAAGCGAAACTCCCCGTTAATTGTCTTCTAGGAACTTTCTTTGAAAAATCGAAACTTTTCCTGACGAATATACTATTTCTTTGTCATTACTGGGTTTTGAAGTCCGGTGTGAGGTCATTTGCCGCTCAGACAAAAAATACGTTAACGTCTACTGTGCAATGGTTCCAGTTTTGTCGAGATTAAGCGTCGTAGAAAATGAATAGTATTACTTAAGTGTTGGGAGGAGTCGGTGTAGTCATTCATATGGATGAAACGGTCCTTACAAAGAACAGAGTACACTTGAGGACGTTCTAGAGTGAATAACGTTTGGGTTCTCGGAATTCACGACACCCAGATTAGGAAAGGATTTATCGAACTTATTCCAGATAGGAATACTGACACACTCCTCCCTATTATTCAAAGGGTCGTCTTGCCAGACATTAACATTCACACGGATGAATGGGCAATATATATATATATATATACATCATCGAGTTAACCATTCGGATGACTTCGTCGATCCCAGAACCGGTACTCATACGAATTCAATAGAAGGTTTCTGGGGAAGACTCCAAAATAGAATAAGAGCCACAAAAAACAGCTCTCAAAATCAAGTTACTTTTAGTCATCTAGATGAATACATGCACAGAAATTGGTTGAATTTAAAAACTCACACTCCCCATTATAATTGAGACATCTTTTTATCTCATATTAGACAAAAATATCCTTTTTCATGTTTTTTTTATGTGAATATAGGTAATTTGTTTGTGCCGAAATCCTCCTTTCTTCTGATTGGTCGACTCAAGGTCACTCGTGCGTTCACATCCCTTAGAACGCTATTGTAGAACTTTGCCTTGACAAGTACTAACTGGTTGATCTGAGAAGTACTGCTACCACTACTCACCTAAATCAGCCGATAGATTTAATGCATTTTTTCTTGCCTTTTTGATTACCATTTATCGTAGAGAACTGAATAGGAACTAACTAACTGAATTGACCGCTTCACTCATTTGGGTAGTACTATCAGCCCCAACGGGTTGATCTCTGACAAAATCTCAGCACGAATACAGGGGGCTCGTTTCGCATTTGCCAGTTTACGCCGACTCTGGTGTAGACGAGAAGTTCGACTATCGACCAAAGGGCGGGTGTACTGCTCATCAGTCCGCTCCGTCCTCCTTTATGGCCAGCTGTGAGACCTGGCCACTGAGAGTGGAAGACATGAAAAGACTAGCTGTCTTTGATCATAGGTGCTTGAGTTCTATTTCCCGTGTAAAGTGGCATAATAAGGTGAGCAACATTGAGGTTAGGCGTAGAGTTCTAGGTAAACAGGGAAATCAATCGACGAAGTCGTGAAGCTACAAAGACTGAGATGGTTAGGACATGTGTTACGTATATGCCAAGTCATCGCCTCCCTCGACGAGCTATGTTAGTGGATATAGGGTCAGGCTGGAAAAAAGCTAGCGGCGGTCAAACCAAAACATGGCTTCACCAGTCAATGAAATCCACAACAGTTGGTCTAAGCCACGTAGGAAGGTGTAGACTTCCTGACTGGTTGGGGTCCTCGGGACGGTAAAAATCTATGGTTGGAAACAATTGGTGACATGGCTCAAAATCGTTCTCAGTGGCGCAGATGCATCCACTCCCTGTGACTTATGATCTTCAATGAAACTGTTTTGTATTTCTTTATTACTCCTCCTTTGTCTCACACCTCTGCTCACTGTTTCTATTATGCTTTTCTTGTACTTTCTTCTCTTGCTTCGCGTGCTACACGGAGTGTGGCGACTTGAACTGGCGCACATTTGTGCAAAGTTCTATGACGAAAACAGACAGACAGACCATTTATCGTATCAAGCTGATCACATATATTGACATCTGAATAACTTTGTTTCTAAAGGGAACTCCCCACCCCCCTTGAATTGCGTAAACTGTATAAATATTATGCTGCCAAGGTCATAAAGGTCATCACCATCAGAGTATGTTGCCACTAAACTACTAATAATCGGCGAAGTTGAATCACAAAATCCAACGAAAATGTTGTACAATATCTTATGTGAGTTTTATAAGCCCATATGTCTCTCTCTCGCGCGCACACACACACAAATAGCTAGTAAGACGACTTCGAAGTAAAGGCAGGAGTAAGACAAGCTGGCTGCCTACTATCGCCAATGATTTTCCTGACTGCAGTAGATTGGGTAATGCAACAGACAACGGGCAATGAGGAAACAGTCATAAAATGGACCCACACAAAAAGAAACTTGGAGGATCTGAACTATACCGATGAGTTATATATGTCTGATTTTCCGTAAACTGAAAGATATGCAAGTGATGAAAAGCAAAAAGTTGGCAGAAGAAGCGTCTAGAGAAGATGGGACTTCGGGTGAACATAGATAAGACAGAGGTGATGAAATTCTTGGCCAACACCAACAACAACAGACAACAATCGGCCAGCATAAATGGGAGAAACCTGAAAGAAACAACCTCCTTCACCTAACTGCCAACCTGGGAAGCATAGTTTCAACTACAGACGGACAGAACTGATGAGGATATCAAAGCGTGAGGATCGGGAAAGCAAGACAAGCTTTCATTACTCAAGTCTGTGTGGAGGTCAACACTCAGCATGAAAAATAAGATCCGGATTTTCAACTCCAATGTGAAGTCAGTGCTACTCACTATACGGATCAGAGACTTGGCGAGTCATAAAGAGCACCTCAAACAAACTCCAAACCTTCATTAACAGCTGTCTCCGCTCAATACTCAAGATCAGATGGCCAGAAAATATCAGCAACAGGGATCTCTGGGAGCGAACCAATCAGGAACCGATTGTGCAACAAATAGGCAGGAAAAAATGGAGGTGGATTGGCCATACTCTGAGGAAACCATCAAGTGACATCACTAGACAAGCCATTGCTCGATTGGAACCCAACAGAATGGGAAGCGGCGAGTTGGCCGTCCCACGGTGGGGTGACTTGGAGGAGGTCATGTGAAGAGGAGATGAAAGCAACTGGACAGACTTGGAGCCAGTTGACAACTCTAGCAGAGAACCGAACGCAATGGAAACGCGCGGCTGAAGCCTTATGTTCCTCTAGGAATTAAGGGAAATAATATTAATAATAATTTGTGACACTTCCATATCACATTGACACAAGTGGTTATCATGTCTGGAACATACATGATCCTGAAGGTTACAGTTTCCTGGAAACGTCGGTCGTATAATGGTGTGACAAATTTGGGCTGTTATCAAGT
Organism: Trichobilharzia regenti; assembly: GCA_944472135.2. Taxonomy (NCBI): domain Eukaryota; kingdom Metazoa; phylum Platyhelminthes; class Trematoda; order Strigeidida; family Schistosomatidae; genus Trichobilharzia; species Trichobilharzia regenti. The sequence continues at coordinate 54,584 of CALYDD020000497.1, forward strand.
ATTAGTTTGCAAAGATTTCATTGGTTACAGGATTGACCCCTCGGTTACAGCACCACTGGAAATCACCATAGAGTACTGGGTTGATGTTTCGTCGTGGTTCTGGATTCTTCATCTGTAGTACGCACCCGCTGGGGTTTGGACCCTGGGCCTTCGCGTTACAAGGCGAGCTCGTAGACCATTAAACCAATCGGATCCGACCTAATGATCCATGAGCTCCAACTTCTGAACTGTCACCGAAGGTGTTTTACCTGTGTATCACCAGAATATCAGCTGTGATGTTCTCCAGCTCTGGACAAATGGCGTGAACTCAGAAATGACTTTGGAGGGTAATAATTGCACTGGAAAGTAAATTCAGCTCCTTAAGTCACTCCTAACTATAATTTGTCCTTAAGCTAACCCTAATTAGGTTTACCTGACCCTAACTATTCCCTAGCCCAATCAACCTTTTTTATCCTAAGTAGATATCCTGTCTAGTATGATTATACTTGATTCAGCGCTTTTGTTAATGAATGCAGTTCAATTTGCCTGGTTTCACCGCCCTATTTTGATTGCGTGTTCTACGATTATTGGCATATGCTTGTACCTGTTGGATGTTTAAACCTGATATGTATCCACATGATGTGTGTTCTGTTTCTGACAGTCTATTATATTTTGCTATGTGTATATGGATCGATATTTCATTATAACTGACAATATGCTTTTGTCTGTCCTATGACATTACAACCAATCATGTTAAGACTGTCTATTTATTGGTTCATGTGTATTAGTCATTTTCATATATACTTTTGTACTGTATACTTGTTTATACTTGTTCACACACTTTTCGTACATTACGTACCATTCACTCACACTCTTGTGCGACAGTTTATTTTTCCTTGCCTGGAAAATACAAGTATCATCGTGAACAAGGTGGTCTTCTGATTCCCTCCCCTTTTTCGCTTTAGGACTATTAACTACTCGACGAGTACATAACGTAACTGGCGACGGGGAAAACTCGAATAACTCACTCAGCAGCACTACATAACAAAAACTGAACTTTGTCCAAAAAGGTATTGGAAAAAGTAATTAACGTGAAACAGCACACGTAGCAACTTATCCTTCAGTTATGAGGATTTCTGTATTGACTAAACGTCACCTCCATAAAAATGACCGTGTATAACCTACCATAAACTGCACAACTATACACACACACACACACATAAAAATAAGCCAGTGAAGTTAAGACATAGTGGTCCAATAGAAAAACTTCACGAATGCCCGCTATAGGGGCAGCCAATCACAATTCACTCAGGGTTTTTTTTCCCTTCACTTTCCCCAGTGGAGCATACGGTTTCAAGCTAGTGGCTTGAAGTTTCTGTAGCAGTGGTGATTATTTCTACTGGATGGGGTTGCTAACCACCTCATGCCAAACCTTTCCTCTTTGCCAGCATTATTTCTGGCTCAGCGAGGTAAAGGAGTCCATCGACCGGGGATCGAACCCCGGACCATGTGCATGGCCGGCGAGCGTTCTAACCACTATGCCACCGACGCACCAATTCACATAGGTAATAAGTGAAGTTGCAATGATGAATCAATCGACTTCATGATTAGCAGTGAACACTGTTCGGATAACCACCTTCAACTATAAATCCTAATGAAGAGTTTTTTAAATTCCATGTGCATTTGAATGACATTTTTCATGATATCCATTTGCAGGATAGCTATCAGTTAGAATCCAGATGAAGGTTTCGTCCTACGTTGAACTCATCAGTAGGATGTACATGAGTCCCAGTATTTACAGAATTGAAACTTATAAACTGAGGAATTGTTGTCGTTTCAAACATAAAGGCATTATTTGGTAAATAATTGAACTACGAGTTGTCTACTGTTTACGAAGAATATGATATGGTGTCGACATTTGTAAATCTAACTGATAGGCATATGCGTCGGTGGCACAGCGGTTAGGACACCCGCCGACTATGTACATGGTCCGAGATTCGATCCCCGGCCACTGGACGCACTCCTTTACCTCGCTAAGCCGAGAATAATCCTGGTAAAGAGGAAAGGTTGGGCATGAGGTGGCTAGCAACCCCATCCTGTAAAATAAACACTGCTACAGAAACTTCAAGCCACTAGCTTGAGGCCGTATGTTCCAGCACTGGGAACGTGAAGGAAAAAAAAACTGATAGGCATCAATTTTATATACGTGCCTTTTAAACAAATGTCTCAGTTAGGTCACACCTGAGAACTGGTCAGTAAAGATAGATATTATTGTACAGCCTTTGAAGATGATTTTATCGATAAAGAAAATCTCCTAGATAGGTCATGAATTGACTGACGTCGGTTATAGAACCACTGAAAACCACCAGTGAGTGCTACACAACTATGTTGGCTTAGTTTTGGACTCTTCAGAAGCGGGGAACGCATCCACCACATTACTGAGAAGTGAATCCAGCACCTTCAGGTTACGATGCCTTGATCATTGACTAATCAACCGGTGAGATTGGAATCTAACGGCTCATGAATTATAACTTATATCATTTCGGTATATAGTCGGCAAATATTTGTCTTTACACTTGACCTAGTAAACTCTAATGGTCACGAATTCTCACTAGGAGGATTCTAGGCTACGTCGTCCTGCAGGCAGTCACTAGTTACCAACATCACTGTAATTTTCAAGTGTATTGTTTTGTAGGGATTTGATGTGTTTCGAATACGGTTCCAGACTGGCGCCATTTAGAAAACCACTGCCTGGATTTCTAATGACAAGTCATAACCAGCTAAGCTACAAAGTCAGTCATGATAAATTTGTGAATTGAAAAAAGTTGGAATTACTAGGCCATTAGATTCCAGCCCTAATGGCTGAATAGTTAACAAGCTTGAACTTGTAGTTTGGAGGTCTCTGGTAGGGTTGTGAATGCGTAATCCTGGAAAAACTTGGCGGGTCACAAAGAATATTTCCAACAGGCTAACTCAGACCTTTATCAACAACTGTCTTCGCTGGATCTATACTGAAGATTAGATGGCCGGACCGGAAAGAATCACCACCAACAAGAAACTATGGGAACAAACAAACAAAACAAGAAGCAATCGCCAACCAACAAATATGCAGGAGAAAGTGGAGATGGATTGGACACTCACTCGCTAAGGAGACCGCTGGTGACATCGCGCGTCAAGCCATCGCTCGAGTGGAACCCGAAAGGAAGCGGCTAGTGGGACGTCAGTGAAAAGATGGTGACATGGAGGAGATCGTGTAAAGAGGAGTTGAAATAGTATGGACTAACATGGATGCAGGTGAAAAGTACAGCAGAAGGAAGACAGAAGTGGCAAGTGGAGACGTGCAGTTGAAGGCCTATGTTCCACTAGGAACCCAAGGAAACAAATAATAATAATAAATCCTGGAGACTCCCAAACTAGCTAGATATACAACTACCCAGTACTCCCAAATGGTTCTAACATATATCGATCTGTAATTCAGCTTGAAATAAACCAAATTCCAGCAAATCAACTCTGAAAAATTGACCTGTTGCTCGCTATCGACTGCCTGAGAGATGAAGTCGATTGGAGAGCTCATGACCAGTGGATTCCATCCTGTCAGGCGGGAGTGAGGAAAATTACTCATTTATAAACAGTGGCTGGTAGTCGTACTAAAATCAAAATTTGATAGAAGTTAGAATTCATGGGGCCGATGGATTCAGGTTCCAGTGGTTGAATGGTCTACAAGTTTGACTTCTAAACGGAAGTACCTAGGTTCAAATCCCTGTGAATGATTGTTGCTGAAGTTCCAAACTTCCAAACACAGTTGTCATCAAACTTGTAACAAATCATCAAATCTCTACAATCTGACTGCTGAAAATAACTATTATTTACTAATAAAACGAAGAACTTGTAGAAAAATCTGATAATAAAAAATGTAGTGGCAATTTGAGTCTACTTAAAACATTTATAAGTAGTATAAAATTATAACACAAAATATTTACCTTGACAGGTGTTGTTATACGAGTAGTTGTCAGCGTTGATCCTTTTTGATCATATCCACTGTTTCCAAATCGATTTATGCCTTTTCCTTGAGTTGAATAATATTCACTATTCTCTATAATATCAAACATGTCGTGAACACCATGAACAGACTCATCATTTGATTCTAAACGTTGTAATTCTTCATAGATACTATTATTATTATTTTCTTGATGTAACTCATTATTATTAATATTATTCTCGTAAAAGTACATATTTTTATCAATTCCATCCGATTCTTGATTTACTGAAAACATAAACTTTCCTGGTTTTCTAGTGTCTTTCCTCTTTTTATGAAATGCATTCAGTGCATTGGGTAGATGTTTACGTGCGGATTTCAATTTTTGTAATTTTGATGTTGGTTCCGGTTGACTTATTGTTGAATATGGAAGCGGTGTACAGCTGACTAATTCAATTCCAGGATCATCAAATGTCTTTTTACGTATCAAAGGTGACGGTTCATAGTTCGCTGGATAAGAAGCCAGAGAGGATGAAGACGACGGACTGATTGTACGTGAAAATGTTGTTGGTGATCTATGCCCAGAATAAGTAGAATAATTACGATTAGCACTTTCTGAAGGGATATTCAGCGTTCTTGATGTACGATTCCTGTCGGGTGCAGCAACTTGATCAAGAAATAATACAGTTCTACGATTTAAAGTATGCTCAGGATTTTCACTGTCCGAATGATTACCATTCATAGGATAGTCGGATAAACGATTTGTAGAGTTTCGTCGACGTCGAATTTCAGGAGATGTAGATCGTAGATTAACCAGCGAAACACTTGTTGACAAGTCAGTTTCACCCACATCATTATCATATTCTTCTTCTTCTGCTTCAAATGAGGCTGGATTAGATGTAGCTCGAGAGGTTGATCGAAGTATCGATTTTTTAGGCGTTTGAACTTCATAATTCTAAGATAAAGAAAATCAATAATAGAAAATTTCGCTAAAATAGACGCTCACCATACAATTATTTTCACAGTAATGACAAAGGAGTTTATTTCATCACACTTTTTCTTCATCCAAGACCTTCATAAAAAAAGGCGAAGTTACCTGAAGTTCTAATGAGAAGTCGTGACCGGTGGTGTCTATGCAGTCAGCAAGGATGGAGTTCCCGTGGTTGGTGGTGAAGCCGAAATCATGATTAGGTATAAGTTAGAATTCATGGGCTGGCCACTGAGGAGTCTGATCCCATTGGCTGAATAGCCTACGGGCTTGCCTTGTAATCGGAAGGTCTTGGGTTCGGGGCTTAATGGTGGGTGTCTACTTCCGTTGAATCGAAAACTAGGATGAGATAGCCATCCATCTCTAAATGATATCAATCCATGTTCAAAATATGAAATTGATTTTATTAAGTAAGAAATCATAGGGGATTAGTTCGAATGCCGACTAGCCTGATCTAGTGATCATCATGAAATTCTAGTGATTATAAAAATAATCAATACATTTCTTAGAATTCAAGTTATCTCAGGAGCTGACATCGTTTAGAAGACCGTTTACAACTCGGAAGTACTAGTGCTCACTAGTGACTGGCTGAAGGATGACGTTCCCTGGAGTTCTAGTGGGAAATTGTAACTCGGAGTGTCGGACGTGTGGACAAATACTTACCGATGACATAGGCTTACAGCTGAGCTATACGCATACCACGAATTGAAAGAAGTTGAACTTCACAAGCTGGCCAATCGATTCCGTCCTACTCGTCTTAATAGTCAACAAGCTTAGTTTCATAACCTGAAGATTTCGGGGGTTCTATCTTCAACGGTGAGGTGAGATGGGTGTACCTCTATGAAGTCACTGAGCTCACCTCTTAAACTGGGGGTGATGAACTCGGACAAGGACGAAACAACTGTCCAATACTTTCTGATCTATAATGGTAATAGATTAACTGACAGTTTTAAGAAAAATCAATAATCACCTAATCTGAAATGGTGTCTTTTATCGATCAATAGATCGATCAACTAATTGGTCGATAAGTAGATAATCTGTTAACCTTTTATCCGTTGAATCATTTGAAACTAGGCCCACAATTCATTACTCTCCTCCATAGTAGATGAACCATAACCAGACTAGCTTAACAGCTTGGAGGTTTTGACTTCGATCTCCGAAGACTGGGATCATGGTAGCCTACTGGATAAATAGTCTTAAAATAGGTTGAAATATATATCCATCTGAGGACAGCAGATATAATATTTTAGGATATAAAGTATTTAACAAAAATCATATGACTTCTTAAATGCGAATATGTTTCATGACTATCCTGATAACCTGGGATAAAACGGCTTCATTAAGAAGACTGAACAATTCCATATTAGTTTGTTTATTAGATGTATCACACACACACACACAGTCAGTGAAATAGTATTAGTATTTACTGGATGACACAGTTTCGAACACAATTCATCACCAGTTGTAATCACACAACTTCAAAAATTGAGTTTTATAGTTTTCAAATCACGGAATATACACACTGGGTCATAGGAGTTATTAAGAAGACTGACAGTTGCAGCGAAGAAAATTTTCTTTTCGACGAAGTCACCGTCAAGTAGGCTGTACATTCGTGTATTTATATCAAATGGATGGGAAAGTTCCAGAATAATTTCCGGTCAAGGGTCAAATTAATGAAAATTAATAAAATTAGGGATTAGAATGCCATAATAAACAGGGGGGTGGATAAAACAAACAAAGTAGCATCATAATAACTAAGAAGATTGACATTGTGCAATTGGGGGTTAGAAATGTTGAAATAACAATAATAGACAGGATGTTTGGATAAAAAAACTAATGTGATGAATAATTGTTTATGCAAACAGGGATTAAATGTGTAGAAATAGTAAAATGACAAAATAAACACTAAATTCGGGTATGAAAATATGGAAGTCTAAACAGGGATTAAGAAAAACTTGAAATAACATGAATAAACAGAAGTTTAGATAAGAAAGGCGATGGGATGATCATTACTAAAAAAAATTACCTGTTTACGATGGCCATGGCAGGGACAGGGGTTTAACGTATTTCTTTTGGATACATAGCGTGGGTTTGAGCTTTTGTATAGCTAGTGCCTCGGCTATGCCCAGATGTCTTGATTTTACTCCCTTTGATAGGTTTGATTGAACTTGTAAATGATTTCAAAGGATTTTTCGAGTGGCGCTGAATGTCATGAATTCACCAGATGTTCTGTCACCGAGCTATTTACCCGTTTTCGTTCTCCTTTTACTAGCCAGGCTGGATAGTGTTCACGAGAGCGTTTTTTAAGTCGGCGCTTGGTACGGCCAACGAACTCAGCTCCACAAGAGCAAGTAAACTGGTATATGCACGTTGAGGTGGCACAATGCGACAGCTTGTCTTTCGCGTTCTGGCTGAACAGTTTCTTGCAGGAAAACGTCAGTCGTAGGCTAGCGGCGAAGTATGTCTTCCTCAGCGATTTCGAGAGGCGTCTGCGAAGGATTTCTGCTTCAATATCACCTTTGAATTCTAGATTAAGCAGAAGCATTTTCTTTGGGACGGATTGGACTTGTTCAGAAGTCTTATAGTTTTATAGTCTTTTATAGTTTTCTTTGTCCTCTCCTATTTGTCCTCGTAGGGGTAGTAGAATTTTCCAGATGTTCGACTGAATAGATGTTGAATCATTCCTATTACACGTATTCTCCTCTCAGTTGATTCGATAAACAAAGCTTCTGTTATCAAACACACATTAACAATAAGATATATGAATTTTTTCCTGAATATAATTTCGTACAAACACTGGAAGATATGCAAGTGATGAAAGGCAACAAGTCGACCTTTCATGGTCATCCCACATCTTATCAATTTCTAAGAAAATGTTTCGTCTTACCTTCTACATTAAAAAGTTAAAACAATCAGGTATCAGCCAACCTCTACTCCTGTATTTTACCTATTGTACTCTATTGCTCTTCATTAATCTTTACTGGGCTTCTCAAAAACGACTATATCATATTACGAAGGGTATTAAATGCTGTGAGTAGGGCTTGTGGTATGCCACTGCGTGAGCTTGCCAATACTATAGTCGAGAGACACATAAATACCTGTACAAAATGGGCAGAAGCTGTACTGTCAGACCCCCTGCATCTCCTTTATTCACAACTATCCTCTTGCATCTCATCAGATAGGACGAGAAGTCAATATAAAAAGTTATATGCTCGCACCAATAAGTACACAAATTCTACAATACCCTATTTAGCCCGTATTTTATGTGATGAAGACACTGTTAGACGTGAAACATATAAGAAGTTACTATGTAATTAGCAAAGTGAATCGACCCTTTCCTCAGTCATGTTTCTGTAATTTTATGGTGTCACCCTTTCTATCGTTTAATTATAACTTAGCGATTTTATTTTAGTTGTTATTACTATTATTACTACAATTTTCTACTTTATGCATATTATTCTCCTTATCGCATACTGTAATTTGCTACATAGCTGCTACAACAACGTTTTTTCATTATTATTATTACGTAATGTTTATTTTTTTTGGTCGTTTTGAGTAAATTAAATGCAATATTGTACTGAATGCTGAAAATTACAATCTGTATCACAAGTACTGTTTTTGGAATAAAGCAAAAATTATTATTAATAATAATAATGAGAGACTGAAGACTGTTTCTAATTTAGTATTTAAAATATCTACAATTAATTATTGTTTTACTGTAAACCTGTCATTAAAATTAGATTTAAATCGATTTCAGTATGGCGAAAATATTCATTCAGACATCTATAAAACACAAAATAATTGAGTAGAGAATATCCTTTTCTATAATTTTCTCCACTTTTGGCTCTACAATTAATTATATGTGCATGTTTACATACATTGAATCTTTTAGGATAGTAGTCAATAACAATATCGGGGTGTCTTTTAAATAATATCGATTTCAATACAATAGCTTAGCTAAACTATTGAGAATATTGTTCTTTGTTTTCCGTATTCTCTCCTATTTGTCGTCGTCTTGGGGTAGTAGAATTTTCCAGATATCTGGGTGGAGACAGGTGTTGAATCATTCGTATTACACGTATTCTCCTCTCAGTTGATTCGATAAATAAAGCCTCATTCAGTCAGTTATCAATCTCTCCCTACACCCTGTGACATTAGATTCTAAAACTGTCATCTTACCTCACCCATCCTATTATATGGTTGTATGTTACTGCATTGAGTGAGTGGTATAGCTGAACTATTCTCTAGATTGAGTATCTTATTCGGGTCAACTATTCTAGATTTTGCTAGGATGACATCTTCAGCGCATACTTCAGTTTGAAGTGAGCTTTTAGATTTCTCCACGAGTTTATTAATCATCTCTCCTGGTGACCTTGGACGGGTCAAAGTTCAAGCCAAAGAAACAATCAGTTCCAATACAAGTAGCCACCTAGAAGGTATGAAAACACACAAAAACAACCAATCACGTCCAAGGTCACCGACCAGGAGAGATGATTAATAAACTCGTGGAGAAATCCAAAAGCTCACTTCAAACTGAAGTATGCGCTGAAGATGTCATCCTAGCAAAATCTAGAATAGTTGACCCGAATAAGATACTCAATCTAGAGAATAGTTCAGCTATACCACTCACTACATGCAGTTACATACAACCATATAATAGGATGGGTGAGGTAAGATGACAGTTTTAGAATCTAATGTCACAGAGTGCAGAGGGAAACTGATAACTGATATCCTTCCGGATATCTGGAAAATTCTACTACCCCAACGACGACAAATAGGAGATAACAAAGAAAACTATAGAACTCAAGTTTCGAAGTCGTGTGATTATAATTGATGCTGTGATTATGAACAATGATGAATTGTGTTCGAAACCTTATCATCCAGTAAATAATAATACTGTTTCACTCAATCACTGTGTGTGATACATCTAATAAACAAACTAATATGGAAACGAATGTTCAGGTATACATAGAAGTCGATAAAGGCTAAGAAAAACAAATGAACCTATTACATAATTCTAGATTGTAAGGGAAGTAAATGAGACACGTTTTTAATGAAGATGTGATAAGATTGAGGGATGATAAGAGAAGGGTTGAAAATATAAACAAGGGGTGGTGTGGAAGTCACTAGTTGGTTATGTCTTAATAGGCCAACAAGGGAGGGATAATGGCTGTGTACGAACTTCTTTTGAATGCATAGTCTAGGTTGAATAGTTCGAATGCCTATCACCTCAGCTGTGTGCAGTAGACGAATACGAAGTCCATTAGAAAGATTCAGTGGGATACGATCAATTACTTTGAAGGCTCTCGTTTTCTCCACTACATGACCACTATCCACTAAATGTGATATGACAGAATGGAGCTACGGATTGTTTTTGTCTGTCTTACAAGCAGAGCAAGAAAGATATGTACAGATAACCTTTTACAAAAAGAAAATTTGAATACATTCACGATTTCTTGACGGAGATGGGCTATCCGAGTAGTTTCCTAAAGAAACATATGAAAACATCTGAGAGAAAACCTCCTGAGACTCTGACTGCACGTAAAAAGCCTCTGTTTCTTAAGTTAATGGTGATTTATCAAGTGAGATTTTGTTCCATAGACTTTCCAGGAGTATACGAAGACCGCTTTATGCAGCCTGACGAATAATTGGACGCAAACGAAGGATAAGCTTGATAGTTTTGCCACATCTATGTGCATTTATCAATTCAACTGCACCTGTGGTGACAGTTATGCTGGCCATACTACTCGACAGCTTAGCCAACGTGTTAGTGAACATCTCCCATCGTGGGTTTGGCAAAGGACACACAAAAACAATCCGTAGCTCCATTTTGTTACATTCAGTTGGTAGTGGTCGCGTATTTGTCTATTGCACACAGCTGAGGTGATAGGCATTCGAACTATTCAACCTAGACTATGCATTCAAAAGAAGTTCGTACACAGCCATTATCCCTCCCTTGTTGGCCTATTAAGACATAACCAACTAGTGACCCCTTGTTTATATTTTCAACCCCTTTCTTATCATTCCTTAATCTTGTCACATCTTCATTAAAAACGTGTCTCATTTACTTCCCTTACAATCTATCATTACTTAATCGGTTAATTATATATGTGTTTATTTACATAGAATATTCTAGAATAGTCTCCCCAATAACAATATTAGTGTTTTTTAAATAATATCGATTTGTAAAGTAAGATCACAATGGAATTACAGTTCACTAAAGATGCTTAAATTATAATAATAATAATAATAAAGATATAGTAGCGAATAGAATATCAACTAAAATTAGGAAAATTCCACAAAAATTGAGGATCATTCAAACTTAGATAGCCAAGGTAATGATAATGTCTGAACTATCTTCTTGTGGACGTACAAATCAGGCTTGTTCATATGTATTCTAACAGCCGACCTCAATAATATTTAGTAGTCGAACTCTTAAGGCAAAACTGAGATTCGTAGATATGCGGTAAATGACTTTGAAAGCCTCCTTGTTAAAATCTGTCTTGTGTTCTGTATCGACAAGATGAGTGTGATAGAATAGCGCTATGTGAATGGATTTTGTTTGTCCTTTACTTAACCAGCCACACAGGATGATGTTCGGAAATCTGACGAGAAACACGCCTAACTGTACGGCTCCACACGAGCATTTAAATTGGTGAATGCACATGTAAGAGTAGAAATTAGACAGTTTATCTTTTACTCTCGAACACAAAATAGGGGTGTTTATGAAGACACAGAGTAATTCAGCAGCAGGAAATGTTCTTTTTACCGTATTTCTAAGGCGTTGTGTCAGTATCTCGCTGGTGTTGTCAACCCAAGGACCTGAATTTTTAAGAATAAGGCTTTTTTTTAGGAACCACTGGTACCTTGAGCTGCCATGATTTTAGATTCATATTCTTATCAATAAACTTTTCTGGATATCTTGCGTTCTCACTCAGCAACCATTTAATATTATAAAGTCCCTCATCAAGACATTCATCCTCCGAGCAGATTGCTCTTGCTCTGTGGATGACCAAGCACTTTATCAGATTGTGTAATGTATTTTAAGGGTACAAGCCTGAAAAGTTGAGTACACTGATTGGTGGTTGGTTGATGTAGGTTTTCTACATACACTTCTTCTTCTTCTTCTTATTGTGCCCTCCTCTTTTCTAGTCATAAGGACGTCTAGAAATGAGATACTAGAGTCGTTTTCTTTGTGTAAATTGTTTAACAACACCGTTTCAATTTCAGGTATTGGCACAGTTGAGAATATTAAAAGATAAGATGGGGTAGAGGAAAGAAAAACCAGACTTTCATCCCTCTCAGGTCACTGTGGAAATCTTCTGCCCGGAGCACAGCACAAAGAAAAAAAGATTCGGCTCTTCAACACCACTAATGTCTACTCAGCCAGTGGTTCTCTGTGGTTCAGAAAATTTGAACAAGCGTGAAAAATAAGAACCATTTCCAGATGGTTGTTGAAACCTTTCATCGACAACAGGAAATGAATAGATTAAACTGGAAACACTCTAAGCATACCCTGGAGTGGAATATGACAAGGGAATCGACCAGTTGGAGTACTGCATCCAAAGAAGATACACCGGAGAGTCGTTGAGCTAGCTCAAAACAGAGTGAAATGGTGATGATGATGATGCCCCGCTGAAGCCCTATTTTCCCCTCAGAACCCAACAGAACTATAATAATACCATTGGTAACCACTTCTACTATTAAATAAATAATTCTACAAAGTTTTATTTTAATTGAATTTTAGATTTTCCTTCCCACTGATTGATTGGACCGAAGAGCTTGGTCTCAGGTTGACATGTCTGTCGGCTTCTTGTGCAGATGCTTTAACGATGTCTGGGCATGTAATTAGAATTTAATTGGTGAAGTGTGACCAGATAACGCTTTAGCGTTTTAAACTATGGCCAATGGGTTCAAGCCTCGTTGGTGGTCGGGACATCATCACTCAATGGGAAATGAAGGCACATCCAGCTAGCTGACGAGTCCCAAATGGGAAAAAATCCACATCCTGGTAGATTCCATTCCTAGCCACCATCCACCAATTAAAGTTCTGTTTTAGATGGTTGGAGGCAATCGGCCACAGGAAGCTTCGCCTGACCTAGGTTTCGTGCTAGTTGGCACTCACCAGCCAGTCAGCAAGGCGTATCTGCAACTGCCTTGAAGGAACTCATGTCCCCTGTGAGATTCGAACCCGCGTCACCCAGTGCTGAAGTCAGAGACATTACCACTGAGCTACTCGGGCTGGTTCGCGATTGACCTTCTGTAGGACTGTAGTGGATATTTTGATTTGACACTAGTAACTAAACTCATGACACTAGTTAAGGTCAATCGCGAACCAGCCCGAGTAGCTCAGTGGTAACGTCTCTGATTTCAGCACTGGGTGATGTGGGTTCGAATCTCATAGGGGACATGAGTTCCTTCAAGGCAGTTGCAGATACGCCTTGCTGACTAGCTGGTGAGTTCCAACTAGCACGAAACCTAGGTCAGACAAAGCTTCCTGTGGCCGATTGCCTTCAACCATCTAATATCTTCAAATCAACATGCATCGTGATGGTGAGCTACCTAGAATGTTGGCCATATTGCAAACCTGACTGACTGATAGAATTCAGTCTGCACCAATGAGAGGACTAGACACATCACACTAGTTACTAGTGTCAAATCAAAGTTCTGTTTTGTTCATTTGTTTTTTTATACTAAGGTATACGAGAAATTAATTTATTTTTCAAGGTGAATTTCACATTCTATATTTATTTAAACGACGTATTTGAGAAGCATAGCCTAGCCAAATAAACCCATTTTTATGTTATTTTTATTGCATTGTATAAATTAACTGGAGCCTTAATCTGTCTGTCTGTCTATCAACTACCTATTCATATCCACCTGTGTATCCTATCCACCTGTCTAGCCAACCATCTATCGATCTAGCTACCTGATGTTGGTATTTATTTATTATGTAAACGTGCGTGTGTGTGTGTGTTTGTGCAAGTGTGTCTGTATGTCTCTTCGTGAGTCTATTGATCGAGATACAATATGTATCGATCGATTCATCTAATCTATTTAAATTCTTGGTTTATCGATAATAATTCTTCTATATATATATATATATTCTGTATTTATCTACATACCTGTCTTTATTTGCTTATCTACAAATAGATTATATTAATGTGTAAAACATTTAAGAGGTAAGTGTACTCAACTCAACATTGAAAAAGAAAAGAAAGAATTTATGAATTTTAGATTATATTGGGTTATCCTTGTAGCGATTTAGATTAATTAATTTCAATAGTTAGATTTCGTCACGAATCAAAAGCATCACAGTTAGAGAACGAATGGAAAGCAGCCTAGTTCGAGACACTTCACTAGTGGTCACCCAGGTGACCACGTGACTAGACGAGGACGCTGACAAAATAGAGTCTTCTGAACACCTTGAGCTGCAATCTACGAATGTTTGGTATGCTATTCGCTCCCACCCAATGTAAGATGATGGTACAGGACTGCATTGAACTACACTGACTCCTAGATTAGAAATAGGAAGTGAAGTGGTAGAGCATGTTGACCGCTTCACTTATTTGGGAAGTTGCATCAACCAATGCCAACGGGTTGATAGCTGACGAAATCTCAGCACCGATACAGAGGGCTAGTTTCACATATGCCAGTTCACGCCGTCTCTGGCGTAGACGTGATATTCGGCTAGCTGGCTATCGAACAAACGGCGGGTGTACTGCTCACCAGTCCACTCCGTCTTCCTTTATGGCTGTGAGACGTGCCCACTGAGAGCGGAAGATATGAAAAGATTAGCTGTCTTTGATCATAGGTGCTTGCGTTCTATCTCCCGTGCGAAGTGGCACAATAAGGTAAGCAATATTGAGGTTAGGCGTAGAGTGCTAGGTAAACAGTGGAAATCAATCGACGAAGTTGTGAAGTTACATCGACTGAGATGGTTAGGACATGCGTTACACATGCATGCCTAGTCATCGTCTTCCTCGACTGACGGGCAATGTTAGCTGACATAGGATGGGTCAGGCTGGAAAAGAGCTAGCGGCAGTCAAACCAAAACATGGCACCAGTTAATGAAATCTACAACAGTTAGTCTAAGCCGCATGAGATGGTGTAGACTGGCTTCCTGGTTGAGATCCTCGAGACGGTAAAAACCAGTGGTTGGAAACAATTGGTGACATGGTTCAAAATCATTGTCAATGGGTTGCGCAGATACATCCATTCCCTGTGACTTATGATTTCCAATGAAACTATATTGTTTTTCGTTATTACTCCTTTGTCTCACACCTCTGTTCACTGTCTCTATTATGCATTTCTTCTACTTTCTTCTCTTGCTTTGTGTGCTACAGGGAGTGTGGCGACTTGAACTGGCGCACATTTGTGCAAAGTTCTATGTCGAAAACAGACAGACAGACCAGGTGGCAGACTGAATCCACCTTATTGTTGGCTACTGGATGGATGTTATGAAACCAATAATAATATTAATAATAATAGTAAGTTTGTTTCAAACAGTATTGTCGATTCAGTTTGGTTTGGAAATTTTAGCATGTTATAGATTATTGAATCTAATGACCTGGTGATGGTGAGGCGAAATACCATATTAACAGTTATAACACAGCTTTAATCATGTTCACACTTATGAAAAAATAAACAAATAAAAACAAAAAATTGAGAGGATTATAAATATAAGAAATACAATAACAATAAAGGTTTATGTCGTAAGGGTGGAGGAAATGGTTTATTTAGTAGTGCAAAGAAGGTTAGTTAGTTAGTTCATGCCTGTTTTCACTATTTTCATCACATAAAGTACGTGCCGTCAAATATGGTATAGTGGAATTTTTATATTTAGATGTACGTGTATAAAGTCTTCCGAAAAGACTTCTTGTTTTACCTGAGGAGGAGACACAAGGTTGGAGCTGTGGGTAAAGTAGATGACGATGTCAACGATATGGCCCAATGGGATACCACTCGCCTTACTGACAGTCCTCAGAGTTCTACGAAGTATAACATAGTTTTTTTTTAAGCAGTTCAGGAAAGAATAAGGCTGAACAGTAAAGAAGAATAGGCTAGATGCGTAAGAGTTGACAAACTGTAAGAGGAGGAGGGGTTGAGTTATGCCTGAGTGCCTTAACTTCTCAATGTAAAATGTCAGGCGAAATATTCTTTTAGAAATCGCCAAGACATGGGATGACCAGGATAGGTCAGAAGAAAGAATTAATCCAAGATATTTAACATTGGACTTGATTTCTATATCGTCACTATCATCAATTTTGCAAGGGTCATAGGAACTAAAAGCTTCATCGTTTAACTTTCGTTTACATCGGAAACTGAAATTGACAGCTTTACATTTGAAAGGATTAAGTTTAATGCTGTGAGCAGTTGTGACCAGTGGGAGATTTCATCCAGGAAGTCAAGATGAAGTAAGTGCACATCGAAGGTATTGGTTGAAGGTAGCCATTATATCATGAACTGCCACGAGTCAGAATTCATGAATCACCGAATTCCAGCTCAAATAACTGAATAATCAACTAGCTTGACCTCCTTACCTGAATATCCTGGATTCGAACCCTGGGGGGGGGAGGGTCATGAGTGTTCATGAGTAGATAGTTTCAAACTAGGAGAAAACAACTGTGTACAGTGCTCCCTGGATTTCATTGATCTGTAACTGATGCACTGGTTTGTGATAGAATCTACATTAAAAGAATTTATGGATTTATGCACAGTAAACGATAAGTGGATTAGGTTACAGGATTTCCTCATGAGTTAACATTGGTTTATAGAACCATTGGAAAATCTGTAGGGAGTATTGGACAGCTGTTTCGTCCTAACTGATGTCAGCTCATGGTGAAATCCTGAAAACAATCAATTAAATCCCTATAAACCAATACTTGAAAACCAATGAGATGCTCACTAGCGACTTGCCGTATTCAGGTAGGTAGTTACCTGGGGTTCTAGCGAGAAGTCGTGACCAGTAAGGTGCAGCAGGTCGGGTGTGAGGATAAATACTCGCCGCCGAAGACATTGGCTAGCGGTTGCGCTATATCATGAATTGGCAGAAGTTAGAATTCATGGGCTGGCCATTGGATAGGTTGAGTCCGAGTGGCTTAATGGTCTATGAGGTAGCTCGCCTTGTAACCATAAAGTCCTGGGTTCGAACCTTGGAGGTGGGTGGGTATGTACTGACGAAGAGTCCCAAACTAATCTGACAAAACAGCTGTCCAGTACTCCCTGCAGATTTTGCGGTGATTCTCTAACTAATGTCAGCTAGCTAATGATGAAATCTTGTAACCAATCATTTGAATCCCTACAAACCAATACTTGGATAATTGGATTACATTCATTTTGACTTGAATGTACGAATGTTTGTGTTTCCTGTCCTGTTCGCGTGCATGTATGTGCTTGTGAATATCTGTTATCACCACAGTAATTCAGTAATCATATTATTGTTATTCCCTTGGATACTAAGTGGAACATAGAAATTCAGGCGCACATTTCAAATTTTGCTCTGTTCTGTAAAGTTGCTTTTACCTGCCTGCATGATTTCTCATAAGCTTTTCGTCTCCTCCTCCTCTCCACACGAGATCTGCCTGATGTTGTCCTAGGACCTATGGTCAAAAAGTCCTTTCCAATTTGGGTTCTCAGTGAGTTCCCAATCCACCTCGATCTCCTTCTGCATGTTCGTTGGCTGATTCTCTGTCTGCCAGAGCTCCGTGTTGCTTACCCTTTCCGATCAGTCACTTAATCTTCAGGATGAACTGACTAAGGACAGCTGTTGATGACAGTCTGTATTAAACTGTTGAAAATGCCTTTAGTGATGCATGTGTCAAGTCTCTGAACCGTACAGATTATTACAATTATTATTACTGTTTCCTTTAGTCCCTAGAGGAGGAACAAGGGCTTCAGCCAAACGTCTTCACTGCGTTCGGTTCTCCGCCAACATTTCACCACCTGGCTTCACGCCTGTTCACATGCTTTCATCTCCTCTTCTTAGTATCACCTCCTCCTCCATGTCACCAACGTACTGACGACTAAATCGTCGCGTCTCGTTAGGGTTCCACTCGAGGACCTGTCATGTGATGTCACTCACTTGATGGTTTGTTTTCTCAGTGTATGACTGCCAATCGACCTCCATTTCTTCCTGCATATTTGTTGCACAACTGGTTCCTACTGGGTTGGTTAGTTCTTTACCAGAGATCCCTGTTTCTGATCTTCTCTGGCCAACCATCTGATCTTGAGCTGAGTATTGAGTGAAGACAGCTAGTTGTTGATGAAGGTGTGTAGTTTGTTCAAAGTACTTTTCATGACGCGCCAAGTCTCTGTATGGTTCCATGTGTGGGGACATGGAACATGCATAGAACTAAAGGTTCAAGACTGCAACCCAGTCGCAAGTCTACCAAAACAGCTTTCATGCAGTCTAGCATGAAGCTATGTCCAAATGGGGCAGCCAAACCGGATCGCTTAAACAGTGTAAAAAAGGGGTGAGGATCCCACATATTTTGGTATTGACTGTTAATCTTGCATATATGGTATGTTATCATTCTCACACATTTTGGTATTTACTGTTATTGACTGCTAATCTTGTATATATGGTATATTATCATTCCCACACATTTTGTTATTGACTGTCAATCTCGCACATATGTTATATTATCATCTCTCACGCACTTTGTTATTGGCTATTAAGATAAATTATTTCAAATGCTGTTAGCTGTCCATATTGTTGTAAAATGTATAAATACCATGGCTTTCTTTGTCGTTGTTGCACTTCAATACACAGTCACAGTCCAGCCTTTGTCTTTTGATATTTGCGTGCTTTGCTGAATCGGAAGGTACGACAAGCAATAGGCAGATTAGTTCAGGCGCAGACAGAGCAAGGTGAAAACGTCTTCATTCAATTCCCTACAGTTATAACATAAACATTATCAAAGAGAGGCTAATGAATATAGCGCATAATCATTAGGTCACGCACGTACTGTCCCATCGCCCTTGGTGGATCTGGAAACCTGATCTAGGTTTTGTGCTAGTTGACTGGCACTCACCAGTCAGCAAGGCATATCTGCAACTGCCTTGAAGGTGATGTGGGTTCTAATCTCAAAGGGGACATGAGTTGTTCCTTCAAAGCAGTAGCAGAAACGCCTTGCTAACTGGTCAATACCAACTAGCATTAGGGATTTGTGTCGATTGCCTCCAACTATATAATATCAAGACTTAAATTTTCTATAGTTGATTTGTATGGATTAATTTTGTTTTTACGAGTTGATCACGGATTGATATCAGTTAGAGAACCATTGAAAACCAGCACGGAGTATTGGACAGATGTTTCATCTGCCTAGATTGGGAATCATTGGCAGTACGCATCCACCCACGACATTGGTTGGGGTCGTGTTAAATCACGAATTGGGTCCCAGTGTCTGAATGGTATACGAGCTTGACTTATAACTGGAAGGCCCATAGTTCGAACTCCAGTGCACAGTGAGTGCATACTGTCGATGATTCCCAAAACTAGGATTAAATAGCTATCCAGTACTCCGTGTTAGTTTTCAATGGTTCTCTAACTGATATCAATCCGTGATCAACTCGTAAAAAACACTTGAATTACTTTTAGGTAGACATTTTCGTTTTCAAATTATGCGCTTTTACTCCGAACGCATCTGATTGGTCGATAGCGGTTTGTCAACATCTTTATTGTGTTGTCTTGTTTGTAGGGTTGCTGCAGTTTATAGTAGCTTATGCAAAGTTCTACAGAAAGACTTTTGTTCGCATAAAGATAGATGGACTCCAGAAACCCTGGATTTATACATGGGTAAGGCAAAGTTCAACAGTAGCGTCTCAAGGATGCGAGCGTACGAGTGACCTTGAGCCGGTCAATCATATAAATGAGGACTTTTGCACAAAAAATGACCTATATTTACAAGAAAAGGCATGAAAACACATATTAAACAAGGTATCTTTCTCCGACATGACTTAAAAATACGTTCTAGTTATAATGAGGAGTATCAATTGCTAAGTTGGACTAGTTTCTGTGCATGTATTCACCGAGGTGAGTGGAGATAAACTGTTTTTGCGAATCGTTTATCTCTCTTACCCTCATGTACACTCTTCCACAAAAGCCCTCGATTGAATTACCATGGTTTCCAGTAAGAAAATCGATGACTACTTACCAGGAAAATGTGGATAGTAAAACAAATAAAAATAAATGACATCAACTCTAACCTCATTCCTAACTCTAATTACAACCCTTATCATAACCGTAAACCTAACTTTGATCCTAATTATGACCCTCATCTTAAACCTAACCCCAATACTTACCTTAACCCTAATCCTAAACCTAACGAGCTATAATCACACTGTCCAAACAGTACTTAAAAACGTGATCCGGGTGAAATTTGCTTCTCAGTTGGTAGAATAGCGTCTGTGGCACAGTGGTTAGGACTCTAGCCGACCATCCAAATCGTCCGGGTTTCGATACCCTACAGATGAACACCTGATATCAATGGTCGGTCAGCAAAATTTGGGCTACCGATATCACATGCTGTACCGAAAAATGCGGTGTGGAATTAAGCTGTAATCAAAATAATAATAATAATATTTCAGTTATGATAATGACAAGTGCCGTTAGCCAACGACTAGCCTACGTTCAAGGTCATTGGAGCGTTCACATCCCTTAGGGCGCTATTGTTGAACTTTGCCATGAGTGAATCAGAAGAGTGTGAATAGACAAGAGATGATGTGATGTTAACTTATCAAGTCTTAATGAATAAATAAAATCAATATATAATCAATAATATATCATACTTAATCTATCATCATGATAATACTAATAACAAATAATGTATAAATGTTTACATATGTTCACACATTATTGTATATCATATACCATAGTTAGATTTTTCTTAATACCGATTTCAGTGACCATGACCTTTATCGAAAAAACACAAAAATCTGATGTAAAAGTACACTTACTGTTTACAGTGTATAACAGTGTATAAAAAATAGACTAATAATAACAATAATTTTGTATTAAATCATGAACTGACATCCGTTAGAGAACCATTGGAAAATCAACCGAGAGTACCGGTAGACAGCTGTTTCGTCAGTCTAGTTTGGGACTCTTCAGCAGTATGCACCCATCCACCGACAGAATTCGAACCTAGGACCTTCTGGTTACAAGGCTAGCGAGCTCAGGCACAAAGGAGCAGAAGCTCCCGAAAACTATATTGGCAATGAATCAATCAATGACTCTCATTTTGACAACAAATATGACGAAGAAAATGCAGATGAACATGATTACAAGATTATAACTCTATTATGTGTTATACAGTAATATTTACTGATGACCACGTTAAGAACATAATCTACTGCTGTTCATAATCATATCAAGTCACTACTCACACAACTTTCTTGCTTCATTTATATACATTAGTGAAAATTGATGATTAGTCATTTGAAAAAAATCAACAATATAAGATAAACTTTCTATAGTTTGGTTTGTAAGGATTAGTTATGTTTTACGGGTTGATCACGGATTGATATCAGTTAGAGAACCATTGAAAACCAGGGAGTACTGGACAGCTGCTGTTTCATCCTAGTTTGGGAATCATCGGCAGTACGCACCCACTGGGGTCGCGCTAAATCACGAATTAGTAGAAGTTAGAATTCACGAGCTATTGAATCGGGTCCCAGTGGCTGAATGGTATACGAGCTTGCCTTGTAACCGGAAGGTCCCGGGTTCGAATCCCAGTGGGTGCGTACAGCCGATGATTCCCAAACTAGGATGAAACAGCAGCTGTCCAGTACTCCCTGGTTTTCAATGGTTCTCTAACTGATATCAATCCGTGATCAACCCGTAAAATATAAGATAAAGTATATTCGGAGATAATAATACGAGTGTTGTTGATCAATTACAATCAGATGGGAAATAACACGAGTGTCTTTTTCAGTCATAATAAGTAACTTGTTGGAATGTTTTGATGTGCTTGAATTGAAATAGAATTTTAAGATTATTTATTATCCTCCTCTGATTTGACTGATTGGTGGTAATAATATCTTCCATATCTCTGGTATTTGTAGTGAGTCATTCCTGTTGCATGTGTTGGGTGCAGATTCACTCGATGAACCAGGCAGGATTCAGTAATCAATCTCCCTCGCTCTCCACCTACATAGATTACTTCTTAGAATCTTAATCCTCTCCCACCCTATTGTGTGGTTGTGTGTTAATACATGCAGTGCGATCGCTGGGTTTTTTTTTCTAAATTGCTTATCTTCGTGGGATCAATCATTCTGCACTTAGCTAAATTCTTATGTTCTCATAATCCCACCACCCCCGATCTACTAGTTTGACCTATGTAGTTGACCTCACTCACAGTCATTGCAAGGTGTTTTGTAAATTAAATTATTTTGTTTAACTGGGTCAGTCTACAGGGTCCTTTAGCCTACAGAGCTTGTCTTGCTTGAGTGAGTTTGTTGATTTGAATGCCATCACCTTGATTCCTGCTTTATTGAGAATCCTATGTAGGTCCTCAGATGTCCCCTCCCCCCTCCTTACATGGTAAAACTACTGTAGATGTCTTATATTCTTTCTTATTTACCTTATTTACCCAAGTTTTATACTTATATCAATAGGTCCAAGGGTGTTTTGCGAGAGAGATCGTATGACGAGGAAGAGATGTGAACCTATGGGATATCGTCGAGTCAGTCAAAACGACTGAGGAAAAAGAAAAGATGAAATGGAGTTGTGCTGTTGAAGCCCTCTGTTCCTCTTGGAACCTGAGTGAGTACTAATAGAATAACTGACGTGAATAAGATGAATAGTTTAGAAAACATTTGAGCAATTCCGATGCACCTACTAACACACAACTACACAATAGGATGATGGTTGACAGAACTACACTTCTAAAACATAATGCAATCGGTAGAAGTGAGAGAAAGAGAGAGAGAGAGGGAGAGGTTGACCACTGAATCTTCGTTCATCGAATCTACACCTAACACACTGATGTCGGAGATAAGCGAGAAGGATATTATTACTGGCGAAATCAAAGGATAGCATAAATAATGGAACTATACCAAAAAAAAGAAGCCGAACCAAATCTCAAAGAAGTTATGTGTACCAGCAAGTGGATATTGATTATGAGTGATTATGAACTGTGCTCTAAAAACATTCTCACTGGGATCATGTGTATTTCTGATCAAATAAACTAATTCGATGATATTATATACGATGTGGAAACCTTCTTTTACCCATTAATAACTATGAATAATGATCATGTCAATATATAAGCGAATTAGAAGAAGAAATTTGACAAAATGCGAATCATAGGATGATTGAATCACATGACACTAAGTGGGTGAGTGAATGATGTGTGCAATGCGATAACCTAAATTTCCTCCCTTATACCTGATATAAACTTATCAGTAAATTGAATTGAGCAACCTTAAATTAGGATGAGCAAACCTAATGAGTTCTCCATTTTAGTACTTCAGAAAAGAATATCGATTCATACGTGAATTAATCCGTTACGTAACCATGAAGACTACAGAATAACTGGACCAGGATTATTCTTCTTTTTCATCAAGACTCTGAATTGTTAGAAGTCAACTGGTAGATGATGACTGGCAGTGGAATCCAGCCAGGATGCGCGTTTCGTCCTATTCGGGACTGGCCAACTGGATGTACCTGCATTCCCCAATGAGTGATAATGTTCCAACTGAGGCTCGAACCCAGTGACTGTAGTTTCCAACGCCAAAGCGTTATCCACTAGACCTCGGTGGGAACATCATCACTGACTGACTACGGAATGCAGGTATATCGGGATGACGAGTCCCAAAAAGGACGAAATGCACATCCTGAATTCCACTGTTAGTCATCATCCACCAATTAACGTCTAATTACATGCCCAGACATTGTCGAAGCATCTGCACAAGAAGCCAACAGACATGTCAACCTGAGACCGAGAACTTTGGTCCAATCAATCGACAGAAAAATCTAAAATTCAGTCAAACTCTGAATTGCTATTGTTGTTGGATGGTTGGCGATAATCGGGAGGAACCCATGGCTGGACCAAGGTTCCGTGCTTGTTGGCTGGCACCCACCAGTCAGAAAGGCGTATCTGCAGACTTCAAGATATTCATGCAGGTTACCAAGTAATGCCTGAAGTCAGAGACGTTACCAATGGGTTATTCTAGCTCGCGATTGACCTCTCCAGGACGACTGTTATGGATACTTTGACAGACTAGTACAGACTGAGTACACCGTGATGACGAGCCATTGGGCATTGTGACCATATTCCAAACTTGACTGATAAAATTTTAGACTGCACCAAATGGGGGACCAGACGCTTGACATTTGTCAGCACCTAGTGTCCAATCAAAACATCATTAGGACTCTCCGAGAGAATTACATATATATATGTATACCCTCTTACAATCACTCCGACTGTACGTTCATGAAATTAGAATAAACGATCTAATTTCGCTTCCTCTATGTGTATCTATCAAATTGACTGCTCCTTTGAAGATAGTTACATTAGGTGTACAATGAGGCATGTTTATTACCAGATTCCTGACACCCCCGCATGGTTGACTAGCCGGTCATTAGCCTGGGAACCGAGAGTAGGTTGATCATAGGCTTGAAGCTAGCGACCAACGTTCGGTGCCAGCTGAATCCTATCAATAAAGTTTACAATATGGCCAGAATACTAGGTGACTGGCCATCACAGCGCACTCTAAAGTGTTGTTGGATGGTTGGAGGCAGTCGTGCCAGTACTAAACAAAGGACTAGACACCTGCCACTAACGACTACCTAGGGTCCAATCAAAGTATCCATTACAGTCCTACAGGAGATGTCAGTCGCGAGCTGGAATAGACCAGGGATAACGTCTCTGACTTCAGGCACTACTGGGTAACCCGTGTTTGAGTGTCAGAGGAAATATGAATGCCTTGAAGATTTCAGATACGCCTTTCTGACTTGTAAGTGCCAGCCAAGAAGCCCAAGACCTACGCCGCTATATGGCTTCCTTCCAGATACCTGCAACCATCTGACAACAATATGTACATATTTTTTAAAAGGGTGACAGGAAGTATTAATGAAAAAATATGTGGTATGTGCTACTGATAAGAAGTTTTGTAGGTAGTATCATTTATGCGCAAGCCACATTTTCTCGAAGGATGTCGAATAGTTAAGAGACCAAGTACAACCTCTCCTAATACTTATTTTCGATACTACAACCACTACAAAAGAACACTCAAAATATTGGAAAAAATTCAGAGAATTTCAAATCCTAAATGGAACACCGAGAAATTGATAAAGAAGACATTATGGTAAGCCATGATGATATTAACTCATTATATACTAGTATCCCTATTACCAAAAGTCTTCGTATCATTTCCAGCCTACTAGAATCAGATAGAGCGCTATCACAAACACATCCACTGGGCACTAGTGAAATAATTAAGAGCTTAAAATTCTGTCTAGAAAGTAATTATTTTACATTTAAAGGAAGTTTATATAGACAGACAAATGGTGTTGCTATGGGTTCACCAGTCTCCCCAATAGTCGCCGACCTTTACATGAATAAATTCGAAAATAACATCTTATCAAGCATACTCATGCCTAAAATATGGTTAAGATATGTGGATGATACTTTTGTAGTACTAAAACGAGATCTACACAATTCATTCCTGGAGAAAATAAACTGTGTATCTCCCAAAATCCAGTTCACTTCGGAAGCAGAATCAGAATCGGTGAACTACCATTTCTAGACTGCCTAGTTAAGAGAAAGGAAAACGGACATTTTAGTATATCCCATATTCAGGAAGAAAACCCACTCCAACAACAAATATTTAGACTTCAAATCATCACACCCCATCAGCACAAAGATTTCAGTTGTTTCATGTCTTCTTAGACGAGCACACTCTTTTATGTTAACGGATGAGAAAGAAAAAGAAGAAGAAATATCAAACATTACTGAAACTCTCAAGCAAAACAACTACCCAAGGAACTTCATCAACGAAATCAACACAGACAATAAGTATGGCCGAAAACGCATTCCGAAAACATGGACATCAACAGTCGTCATTCCATATGGAGCAGAGACGTCAGACGATATCAGAAGAGTACTCAATCAGCTCGACATTAGAGTTTTCTTCAAAACATGAAACGCACTTCAAAGCAACCTTGTCCATCTGAAAAGATTCTCTGTCTAATTCTGTTTATAAAATAAAATGCTTGGAATGTGACACGATCTGCATTGGACAAACATCTCGAGAAATCAAAATCAGAAGAAATGAACACCGTTGAGCATCAATTCGACCACACAGAAATCCAGTTAGTGAACTAGAAAAGCTTGAAAAACCATCAGCCATAGGTCTACACGCTATAGAATCAAGTCACAAAATTGATTTTGACAACATTGAAATCATCATCCAGAAAAAGCATTTCAGAAATCACAAAGAACGTCGAATATCAACCAGAAGCACTTCATATCAAATGGAATCCGAATTGTCTGAACTGAATAAGAATGATGGACTAAAACAGAATTTGACCCCCTCTCTCATAAAATGACAAAATCAACACGGATGTTATCAACAATGTCATTTTTGTAAACAAACACTGCTTTTATAATTTTACACACTTATCAAATCCAACAACCTACACATGATTTTGTTATTTCTGCTAATTGGCCAACTTGACAACACAAAAATTACCCCATGTTGATGAACGCTGCTCAATTTGTTATATATGGGCTGAGATTTCGTAAATTCTGGTTTAATAATACTACTACATTGATAAAGCTATTAGCAGCAACATTGGTGAATAGCGAAACGTCAGTAAAAACAACAACAGAGTATCGTTTTGTTTTTCATTCGTTCATTGGGAAATACAAAAGTAGAGAAATCGAAGAATATTTGTGAAGCAAGATATAAATTACTTGACTGTGTGTCTATGTTCTAGCATTACAAACATGATAGGAGAAGTCAGACATCCTTATCAAATGGTTCCTTTCTTAACTGTCTAGATACTTCAGTAAACAAATCCTTGCAGAATCTCTACTTTTTATTGATTCACAGGTAAGGGACTTCAGTGTATTTTGAATTACCAGCTATAAGAACTAATATAACAATGCCGCATGCCAAGTATTCCACAACGGGAAACTCACGGAATCGCTCGACATGAATACAGAAGTACGACAAGCTGGCTGCCTACTATCTCCAATGATTAATTTCTTGATTACGACAGAATGTATTATGCGACAGACAGCGGACAACGAGGAGGCAGGCATAAAATGGACCTAAACAAAAACTTGGAGGATATCGATTTCGCCGATGTGATATATGTGTCTGATTTACTACAAACGCTGGAAGATATGCAAATGAGGAAAAGCAACAAGTTGGCAGAAGAAGAAGCATCCAGAGAAGATAGGATTTCAGGTGAACATAGATAAAACAGAGGTGATGATGAAGATTCCTGGCCAACAGCAGCAGTTACAACAACAGCAGACAACAATCAGCATAAGTGGGATAAATCTGGAAGGATCAACCTCCTTTACATACCTACCTACCTACCTACACGGGAAGCATCCTTTCAACTACATGAAGACGGAACTGATGAGGATATCAAAGTAGCGCGGATCGGGAAAGCAAGGCGAGCTTTCATTACTCTCAGGTCTGTGTAGAGATCAACACTCAGCATTCAGCATGACAAATATGATGCAGATTTTCAACTCCAATGGGAAGTCAGTGTTACTCAATATACGAATCAGAGACTTGGCGCGGCGTCACGTAGGGCATTTCTAACAAACTACAGACTTTCATCAATAACTGTCTTCGCTCAATACTACACAAGATCAAATGGCCAGCCAGAAGAGGTTAGCAACAGGGATCTCTGGCAATGAACGAACCAACCAGGAATCGGTTGTGCAAGAAATGTGTAGGAAGAAATGGGAGTGGATTGACCATACTCTGAGAAAACAAACCATCAAGTGAGTAGCATCATACACCAGGCCATTGCTGGAATGGAACCCCAATGGAATGGGAAGTGGCGAGTTGGTCGTCAGTGTGAGGGGGACATGGAGGAGGAGGAGGAGGAGGGGGTCATGTGAAGAAAAGATGAAAGCATATGGGCTGACGTGGAGCCAGGTGAATGAGATGTTGGTAGAGGACTGAACACAATGGAGACGTGTGGCTGAACTAAAGGAAACAATAATAATTTCAGAATAAAGAACGCCTACTTTGACTTCCCAATCCTGTCTTGATTTAAGCGTTCACACCATCGACACCTTGACCTATGATGCTTTGTTAAATGAAGGAAGCGAATTCCTTCAAATATCCTCCTTTGATGGTGACTAGTGCTGGTCATCGTTGTTGTTGCTGGTGGTGGTCAGGTATCTCCGTCACCTCCGTCTTCTCTATGTTCACCTGAATTCCTCACTTCCCTGTCTGTTTCACCTGCAAATCTTCAAGTTTCTATGACATTAAATATGAATCATCCGCCAACTTCATATCTTCTAAAATCTACCCATCCCTCCACGATGTTCCTGTCTTCTTGCACCCTCACGATCTACCTAATGCTCCTGTTGACAACAATCAAGAATATCATCGTGGAGGATAATCATCAGTCTTGTCTGATCCCTTATTCCTGTTTTCACTGAAAGAGGGTAGTGACGATTGATCAAATTTCGCTTTCCACTGTACAGCTTAGTCACTCAAGTGCTGGATGAGGGGCGAAGTAGTGCAGAGATTAAATGAATTTCAAGAGAGTGTTTTCGTCTGGAACGAAAAACAGTTAGAAAAAGAAAATCACCGGAATTCGGCTGGCACCGGACAGCTTTATCGTCTTATATACGCTCGCACTATTCAGCAATACATGCATAATCCCATTAGAGATGGGATCTAATATCCTTAAGGATTACTAACTAACCAAGATCTTTGACCACTAAGTCATCAAGTGGCAGAAAGTAATATGCGGGAAACCGTGTGAAGAAAGAAAACGTGCGTATGTTAGACCGATTAGAAGACTACCCTAGAAGATCCGGATGTCGCAGATGATTTATGTCTAATGTTACACAAACTCAAAGAAGTATAGGGGAAAATCAAGAAGTTGGTTGAAGAGGCAGGCAGCAAAGACATGACTTCAGACGAATACAGAGAAGGTAGAGGTGCCGAAGATACATAATGATCACCATCAATGGACAGATTTGAAGGAAGTTACCTCTTCCGCTTACTTTGGCTGCATCAGCCGTTTCAACTATAGGCGGTAGAAGACCGAAGGATGCTAA
Source organism: Trichobilharzia regenti (assembly GCA_944472135.2). Taxonomy (NCBI): domain Eukaryota; kingdom Metazoa; phylum Platyhelminthes; class Trematoda; order Strigeidida; family Schistosomatidae; genus Trichobilharzia; species Trichobilharzia regenti. The sequence continues at coordinate 83,796 of CALYDD020000497.1, forward strand.
AGTCACTCTGATCGAAAAGGTTAGATAGGCGTTGTTGACTGCCCTAAAATCAGTGTGGAAGTCTTCTGCATTCAGCAGTCAATCAGTGCTTCTCTATGATTCAAAGACTTGACGTTTAATTCACCAAAAGCATTTCACATTAACACCTGCCCACTTTGCTCGATGACAATGAAGATCAGATGAAGCCAAGCCAGAAAAGAATACGGAACTCATTCAGTTCAGTGAAGCAACCAAGAACTTATTGCTCAGTTAACATTTTCAAGGAAATGGAGTTGTCTGGATTGTACACTCATCGAGGAAACGGCTGAATGACATCGCGCACCCTGTCATCACTCGACTGAAACCCATCGACGACAAGTGAGGCATGTATTCCAAGGTGAAATAGACGAGATCGTGTGAGCGGAAAGAAATGAGAGGCTTATAGGCAATCGTCGGTGAACCAGATCAAGACGACTGAGGAAAACAAGAAGAAATGGTGACGCGCTTTTGAAGTCCTATATTACACTTGGAACCAAACAGACTCTTGGCTTAGCAAACAAAGAATACTCAAAATTCTTCACACGTTCAATAAAAAAACTATTCCTTGTTTGTTCAGTCAACTGACTAAATGGTGCCACACAAGCACACATACACACATATATACAAGTAAATCAAACACTGAGAATTTTGAGCAAATGAAGGAGGTAATATATTTTACTTATAAAATGAAAACAAACTATCTAACACAAATGTGCATATCTGTGTGTGTGTGTGCAATCTTATCAAATATTCACATTTTATTTATTTATTTTTTAGAAAAATTGATTCTTCCTTTCTCTGTTTATCTACGTTATTATTATTATTATTACTGATATTTTAAATCAGCCTCCAAATAAAATTGAGTAACTATGGTGAACATTAAAGAATCTGTGAATTCTGATTGGTCAATTTTATTCATTTTGAATGTTATATATATTTTGGTTATGTAGTACTGGTGAGGTATGAGTAGTATGAATAGTACTAAGAGTAAAACAGGATAATCAATGCATAAGGTAGTTCCAAAGATCTCGGTAGAATAAGAAAAGCTAGGGAAGAAACTACCGATTGCAATCCACTCTATAGAAATCGAACTGCAATCAGTCAGCATGTGGAACTAGATTAAGATTTACAACATAAATATGAAGTATTCAAGTGTTGGTTTGTAGGGATTTGATTGATTGGTTTCGGGATTTCATCATGAGCTGACATCGGTTAGAGAACCATTGGAAAACCAGCTGGGAGTACTGGACAGCTGTTTCGTCCTAGTTTGGGACTCTTCGTCAGTACGCACCCACCGGGATTCGAACCCAGCTGGTCGGGTGTGAGGACAAATACTCGCCGAAGACATTGGCTAGCGGTCGCGCTATGTCGTGAATTGGCAGAAGTTAGAATTCAAGGACCATTGGATCGGGTCCCAGTGGCTTAATGGTATACGAGCTCGCCTTATAACCGGAAGGCCTGGGTTCGAATCCCAGTGGGTGCGTCCTGATGAAGAGTCCCAAACTAGGACGAAACAGCTGTCCAGTACTCCCAGGTTTTCCAATGGTTCTCTAACTAATGTCAGCTCATGATGAAATCCTGAAATAAATATGAAGTCATTCACTCCTTCTATATTTGTGACGAACCTGACGCAGTCGTCGTGAATATCCATGTTATTTTGTTTATCAGATGTATCATACAAACTGGATGACATAGTTTCAAACACAATTCACCATTGTTCATAATCACGCCATCAGTTATAACCACACAACTTCGAAACATGAGTTCTTTAGTCTTCTTTGTTCTCTCCTTTTTGTCGTCGTAGGGGTGGAGAAATTTCCAGATATCTGGGTGGGGACAGTTGTTGAATCATTCCTATCACACGTATTCTCCTCAGTTGATTCGATAAACAAAGGTTCTGTTATCAATCTCTCCCTGCACCTTGTGACATTAGATTTTAAAACTGCCATCCTATCCCATCCCATCGTATTGTATGGTTGTGTTTGATTGCATGTAATGCTATGGCTGAACTATTCTCTAGATTTCTTATCTTATTCGGGTTAACTAATCTAGATTTTGCTGCTAGGTTTTTATTCTTGGCTAGTCTAACTGACTGCCCCTGTTCTAATAGTTTGACCTATGTATTCGACCTGACAATCGTTACATCAGGGTATTAGATAATCTAAATTGTTTTTGTTTTAAAGGCTCCATAGGATAGGTGCTTTAACCGACAAAGCTTGTTTCTAATTGAGTTTGTCGGGGGTTTGAATGCCGGCCACTCTTATTCCTGCCTGCCTTGTTAAGAATTCCGTGTAAGGTGGTTTCCGAGATTCCCTCCTTGCATGGAATTACTACTGATGGTTTATATTCCTTATTGTTGGTGTCGTCATCAATATTATTATTATCACTACTATTATTATTGTTATCGTTAAATTGGTTGACCCGAATAAGGTAAGGAATCTAGAGAATAGTTTAGCTATACCACTCACTATATGCAATTACACAAAATCATGCAATACGATGGATGGGATGGATGGGATAAGATGAGAGTTTTAAAATCTAATGTAATAGCATGGTGGAGGGAGAGACTGACAACTGACTGAAGCTTTATTTATCGAATCAACTGAGAGCGAATACGTGTTATAGGAATGATTCAACACCTGTCCACCAGGATATCTGTAAATTTATACTACCCCTGCGATGATAAATAGGAGAGAACAAAGAAAACTGTGAAACTCAAGTTTTAAAGTTGTGTGATTTTAATTGGTGATATGATTATGAACAATGATGAATTGTGTTCAAAACTGTGCCATCCAGTATGTACTAATACTGTTTCACTCACTGTATGTGATACATCTAATAAACAAACTCATATGGAATTACTTATTACCACAGTGCCCAAGTTCTATACATATATTAAAATATCTTGAATATCATTTCCAGCAGGTGACCGCAGACATTCGCCAACATTCGCCTTCTCTGGCTCGTAATGAATTTCAAACGGTCGGCCATAAGAACAAATATACGCAAGAAAGTGGAGATGGTTCTGGCATATGGTGTGGAGACCGTCGAATTTCATGGCGTACCAGGTCATCTTTCGATTGGAACCCGAATATGAAATGAGGATGACATGTAGGAGCTAAAACACTATGGGTATTCGTGAGCCCAGTCAAAGAAGACAGCAGAAAGTAAGAGAAAGTAGAAATGTGCTGTTAAAGCCCTAGAGTTCACTCGGAACTCAAGGGAACAGTAATAATAATAACAATAATAATAGTAATATGTTATCTCCTACTACCCATCACCATCGAACAATTAACTTTGATGGCATACAGTGTTCTGAATTTTAGTCTTCCATTTATTTCATCTCCTCCCTCCCCCTTCTCTGCTTGTTGAAAGTCATTCAGGCAGTGACCTGGGGTTCTAGTGGGTATCCAGGTTGAAGATGAGGCAGTAACTCATCGAAGAAGACATCGCGAAATGGTCACGCTATGTCGTGCATGAATTGGCAGAAGTTAGAATTCATTGACTGGCTGGTCATTGGTTGGTTGGGTCTCAGTGAGTGGCTCAGTGGTCTACGAGCTAGCTCACTCGCCTTGTAACCAAAAGGTTCTGCGTTCGAGCCCCTGTGGTGGAGGTGGGTGGGTGCGTACTGTTGAAGTAGAGTCGCCAACTAGGCTGACGAAACCTCTAGCTGTCCAGTACTCCCTATGGCTGTTTTTCCAATGGTTCTCTAACTGATGTCGGCTCATGATGTAACCCTCTACATCCAATCAAATATGAAATAATCAAAAGACTAACATATCTAAATGACACAGATATGAGCCTTGAAGTATTACATAATATTAGTTGTATAAATGAGTTCCATTCAAAGATAGACAGATAGACAGATGGAGCTCTATGTCAACTGCCAATTTGAAATTAATATTGAATTATTTTGATGTGGTTTTGTTCTCTGAGCTGACTGGATAGTTAATTTGCGAAGCTGTCATCACCCTACTGGATGACATCTTCAGCGAATACTTCAATTTGAATTGAAGTGAGCTTTTAGATTTCCCCACGAGTTTATTAATCATCTCTCCTGGTCGGTGACCTTGGGCGTGACTCTTTGGTTGTTTTTGTGTGTTTTCACACCTTCTAGGTTACTTGTATTGGAATTGATTGTTTCTGTGACTGGAACTTTGACCCTTTGTGTGTGGAGTTTACTTCTTATCGGTTGATAAATTTTGTCTATCTCGATGTGTCTATTGATTGATGATTCACTAAAATACCAGAGCTTTTAAAAATCCTCCAGCATTCTTGTTATTTCCTCTGTCTAATATTTGAACGCTAGTTGTCCCACTCCAGTTGATGTCCATGGTTGTCTGTATGCAGCGAGTGAAATGAGGGAGTGTATATCATGTCTTTTGACGGCTAGCTTATGTTCGTGGATACGAAGACGAAGGGGACCTCCACTTTGGCCAGTGCAGTGTTTTTCTCAGTTGTTACAATTTATTTTGTAGATGATGTTGGTTTTATCTTCTTTTGTTGTTGAGTCTTCTGGTTGGCATAGAATTGTGCAAAAGCCACCAAGGAAAGCACATAGAAAATCGCCTTACCATAAATAAAGGATATCTCAGAAATCACTGCAAGACTCTTCAAACCTTAAGGAATTGACGTCACACACAAACCAACAAAGTCACTTCACCCAGCTCTATGTTGATATTAAGATAAAACCAACATCATCTACAAAATAAATTGTAACAACTGAGAAAAACACTGCACTGGCCAAAGTGGAGGTCCCCTTCGTCTTCGTATCCACGAACATAAGCTAGCCGTCAAAAGACATGATATACACTCCCTCATTTCACTCGCTGCATACAGACAACCATGGACATCAACTGGAGTGGGACAACTAGCGTTCAAATATTAGACAGAGGAAATAACAAGAATGCTGGAGGATTTTTAAAAGGCCTTGGTATTTTAGTGAATCATCAATCAATAGACACATCGAGATAGACAAAATTTATCAACCGATAAGAAGTAAACTCCACACACAAAGGGTCAAAGTTCCAGTCACAGAAACAATCAATTCCAATACAAGTAACCTAGAAGGTGTGAAAACACACACAAACAACCAAAGAGTCACGCCCAAGGTCACCGACCAGGAGAGATGATTAATAAACTCGTGGGGAAATCTAAAAGCTCACTTCAATTCAAATTGAAGTATTCGCTGAAGATGTCATCCAGTAGGGTGATGACAGCTTCGCAAATTAACCATCCATCCAGCTCAGAGAACACAACCACATCAAAATAATTCAATATTAATTTCAAATTGGCAGTTGACATACAGCTCCATCTGTCTATCTATCTATCTTTGAATGGAACTCATTTATACAACTAATATTATGTAATACTTCAAGGCTCATATCTGTGTCATTTAGATATGTTAGTCTTTTGATTATTTCATATTTGATTGGATGTGGAGGGTTTCATCATGAGCATCATAATTACTGAGAAGATTGACATATTGTGCAGTTAGGGGCTAGAAATGTAGAAATAACATAATGACAAAATTAACAGGAAGTTCTGATATGAAAATATGGTAGTGCAAAACAGAAATTAGGAAAAACTTAAAAATAACATGAATAAACAGGAAGTTTAGAGAAGAAAGGCGATGGGATGGTCATTACTAAAAAATATCTGTATATGATGGCCATGGCAGGCAGTGTCAAGGGTTGGACGTATTTCTTTTGTATACAAAGCGTGGGTTTGAGCTTTTGGATAGCTAGTGCCTCGGCTATGCCCAGATGTCTTGATTTCACTCCCTTTGATAGGTTTCAGCCAATCTTTTACATTATTTTGAAGTATTTTTCGAAGGCGCTGAATGTCCTGAATTGACCAAATGTTCTGTCACTGAAATATACACGTTTTTGGTCTCCTTTTACTAGCCAGGCTTGATAGTGTTCAGAAGCGCGTTTTTCAAGTCGGCGCATGGTACAGCCGATGTACTCAGCTCCACAAGAGTAAGTAAACTGGTATATGCACGTTGAGGTAGCCCAATGCGACAGCTTGTCTTTCGCGTTCTATTATTACAATCATTATCGTTAGTAGTAGTGACAGGATTCTCCTAATTCATTTCGATTGCGTTCCGCGTGAAAAAAATACATAGGGCTTCAAGGTTTCAAAGCTCTGAAGTTTTGAGTAATTGTGACATTATGACTTTTGTAGTTTAAGATTGTTAGTCTCATACATATAACCTTCCTACTTTACCACAATCTTACTAAACCTTTTGGGCGAGATTTAGCAGTAGGTCTATCGGTGGGGAATTAAACCCAAATATCCGACGTGTGTGGCTGTCGAACATTCTAAAAGCGAACCCCGATGGAGAGAGATCTTCAAATACTTAGTGAAAATCTGCAGCCCAAATAGATTTGTTTGGTGTGGTTTCGTCTTTCAGTAGAATGGTTCATTGAACCAACGATGACAAGATCCCATTGTCGACAACTTCAGTGTGTATTTATCAGCTCACTTAGTCCTGTGGAGTTAAGCGGATAGACTGTACCAGAGGGACATTCATTGTCTTGGCGCACTCATAAATGCCTATAAGTTCGGATGTAGAGAGGAGTAAGGCAGAACAGTCAACAACTCGAATCTGGAGCAGATGACTATTACTTCTGGTCACACAACACCAGCAAGGACTTCATTCACAGTCATATATATGAAGTAAGGTGAAGGTGATGACAAGAAGGATTTCTCTTGCATCTTCTTCAAGTAGTCGAAGTTTTGACAATCCAAAAGTTCTGTGTTCCGAAAAGTTTTATCCAGCCTCTTGTACGATCATTGAATTAGTGTCAATTTTCGTCTTCCTCAGCAGTTGCATAATCAACGCTATCTATATAGTCCTTTCTACTTCCGTAATTTTGTAATTCATTTTCAATCGTTTATCCCCTTCATCATTCCGATCAATTATTTCCAAATGATTATTCATCACGTAAGTGATTAGTTGTCAACTCACACACACACACTCTTTCTCCCCCTTGTGATTGCGTAAGATTGTTCACTATTTCTCCCACATTCGTTTTTATTTCTCGAACATTTTTACTCATTTTGTTGCTAACTGACAATAACTTGTCACCTCTGTTGTCATTTATCATTGTACATATATGAACCTTCTAAATAACTAAATGTATAGCTTTCAAGTGAAGTCAGGGAAACAGGAGATCTGTTTGATGACCCATGTGTTCTGAATATTTGACTTTTAAGTCTTTCACATTGTCATTCTGGACAAAATCTTCAGTGATAAAGTCAGTCTGAAGTGTGTCGTTTGAAGACGTTGTCGAGGAAGACAACGCAGGCCCTACAATTAAACATTCAGCTCAGCGGATAAAAGCGCACCATTATTTGTTAAACAGGAGGCTTCTTCTAACAGTGGAATCCAGTAGACGCTCATTTAGTCTAATTAGAGGAACTCGTCAGCTGGACGTCCCTACATCCCACTGAGACTCGAACGCAGCTAGCATCTATCGTCTCAAACACCAAAGCGTTCGAGTCACAATGAGAACACTTACATTCCCTCAAACTGAGGTAAACCCAATGATGAATCCCACAGGCAACGAAGTGCTCATCTTGGATCAAACTGCTCGAAGCCATCATCAACCAAAATGACATCATCTCAAATTCTGAACTTTTTTGATGAAGCATCCATACTAGAAGTCATCTAGTTAAGGAAGACCAAGCATCTCTGTTCAGTGAAATTTTACCAACAGGAAATATGGACACAAGAATTAGTTTCAGGAGCGTTCGGTTAGAGTTAGTCGAGGGTCACGATCGATTTTCTTTCTTGATGACGTTACTACGCTTATCATAAACACCAACACAATCTACTCATGGATATCCGACCACTGGTAGACGGTACCACTAGAGTGTCTAATAAAAGAATCCCCTGAATAGGTCAAGGCATTTCACTGGTTATGAAGAAGACACTAGTTGACTAGACACTCCAGACGGAAAAATCTAGAATTCAATTAAATAATTAATATCACCTGTTGCACAAGAGTGGCTCTCGTGGCCCAAGTGGCACGCTTTGGCGTTTGAAACTATGGGTACTGGGTTCTATCATCGCTGGGAACATCTACACTCACTGGGGAATGCAAGCATATCCAGCTGACGAGACCCAAATAGGATGGAAAGCGCATCCTGGATACAACTGCTAGTCACTATCCACCAATTATCTTCTAATTACATGCCCAGACATCGTCGAAGCATCTGCACAAGAAGATGACAGACATGTCAACCTGAGATCGAGCACTTTGGTCCAATCAATCAATGGATGGGAAAATCTAGAATTCAGTTAAATAAATCTAATCCTTACAAACCAACTATAGAAAGTTAATCTGATGCTCGCTAGTGACTTGCAGCAGGACAGAGTTTCTTGGAGTTCTAGTAAGAAGTCGTGACCAGTGAGGTCCATCCAGTCAAGTGTGAGAATGGATGTACCACCGATGACATTGGTTGGCGGCTACGCTAAATACATCACGAATTGGGAAAAGTTAAAAGTCATGGGCTAGCGATTTAATCGGGTCCCAGTGGCTGAATGGTATGCGAGCCAACTTACCTTGTAACCGGAAGGCCCTGGGTTCGAACCCTGATGGTGAGTGCGTACTATCGATGATTCCCAAACTAGGATGAAACAGCAGCTGTCCAGTACTCCCTGGTTGGTTTTCAATGGTTCTCTAACTGATATCAATCCGTGATCAACTCGTAAAAACATCTTTCATTAAAAATTTCACAATTTCTGATTATAGAATAGGCTGGGATTTTGGATTATTATCATTTGTTAGACTTTTATCACGAACTGAAACGTCAAGGTGAAGTAGATGACCATTGGAAGGCATTCGCTGACGAACTGACATGAGTTAGAATTCATAGATCGTTGAACTCCACAGGCTTAAGTGGCGAATTGTCGATGAGCTTGGTCTGGTAACCTGAAGGTTTCGGCTTCGATCCCTACCGGTACGCGTAATAGGACGAAACATCTGTCGGGTGCTCCGTGTGTTGGTGCTAAGGCTGAAAAATCTACCTGGTCGCTCATTCCCCGCATTGGATGAAGAGTAGCAGTTTATTAACTTCCCAGTTCATCTAAGGTGTTCCAGATCACACTTCTGAGCAACAACATCTGGTTAACGCTTCACAACCCATAGATATTGGTGAGCTAGCAAAGATGACTAGACAGCTGCCAAGCACAACAATAGCCGCAAAAGAACCACAAAAATCGAACGAATAGAAACAGAAAATCAAAGATTTCAACCGCTACAACTCCTTCAGTTATTGAAAGGAAATTTCACATCTTTTGTGGATAGTAGTGTAACAACAGAAGACAAGGGACAGGAAACAGACCGTTTATTGAGAAAATCAACAGATATATACATAGATTTTGATGTACATTATTATTATTAGCGTTATTGTTACCAGAGCAACAACGTCTTCTGATTGGTTGTTTTCTTGCTGAAGATTATTTTGCCATCTCTTTGTAGCCTTTTCTTAGAAAGTTAAGCCATATATCTGCGAATCGTATTTGTACACGTTAAGTGCGCTGTAACTGGTTGTTGAGTTATTCAAGGTTAAGCCTTGTTAGTGGTTTTTTTTCTCATGACCATGATTCGGGATGTAAAAACTGACGTAAATTGTTTTCCACAATATTACTCAATATGTCTGCAAATTCAGAAGTATCTTTAAGTCTACAAACGATCAAACTGTCTCAAATAGTTTCTAGCTTGTCTGTTAGGCGGAAGGGTAGTTTATAGTACGGCGAGTTCATCCATGACAGTATCGATCTTAGAGGGATATTTACTCTTTCATTCTTCTGTACTTAAATTATGTTTTGATATTGATGTTAAATTAAGACCTATTACAATTACCACTCGTTTTTTGAAATTAATAGGGGAATTACTTTTACTCAACCTTGAACCCTCCTCAAAAGTCTTAACGACCCCAAACAGTTTGCTTATAAACAGGGCCGAAGTACCCTAGATACTGCTATTATCTTACATCATTACAGGCAGAAGTCTCCTTCTCTGATAAAGGCGCTAAATATTTCCGTTGAGCTTCGTTGACTACATATCTCCTTTTAATTCTGTACCGAAATACCTTTTGTTAAATAAAAACTTTCCATGACACATACTCAATCCTGGGCTGTTAATTGGTTGCCTTCTTATTTCTCATACAGAATGCAGTATGCTGTCTTTAAGGGTGAATATTCCTCTGCCT